>LOJH01033719.1:5769-16213 GCA_001685095.1 Ellobius talpinus | reverse complement strand
CGCACGGGTAAGCCGGGGCCCCGCCCCCAAGTCCCGCCCTCCGCTGTCCCGCTCCGCCTCCTTTGGTTGGGCGGGCTTCCTTTCGAAACCCTGCCCTGCAAGGTGGCGGGGCTACGGCAGCGCGGGAGCCTCGGGCGGGGACTGGTTGATCCTTCTCCTCGATCTTGGGACAAGTCAGGCATGGGAAGAGGAAGACCGAGGTTGGGCCAAGAAGCCCAGGATGGACCTCAGACAGAACCGACAGTGGAACGAAGCGATATTTTTTTTTCTCTATTAGCGTCTCTACCAGTTAATTAACCTGGGTTAGTGGTCTAGGAAGGAATGCTGCATTTAAAGTCACGTTTGGTTGGAAATTAAGGGAGAAAGATGAAAACTTTGTTGTTCCCATTTGCTGTTTCTGTCCAAGCTACTTCTGTTGAGGAAGGTTTCTCCACACATTTCCAGGAAAGAACTTAGAGGGCTTTTGTTTGATTGGTTGGTTGCTTGAGTTGGATTGGGTTATGTTTTAAGCCTGTGCCTACATTGCATCTTGCAAACACTCCCCTGAAACAGCGCTTCAAGTTATCCAGTCACTTCTTAGGTCTTTATATACTCACGTAGTAGGCTCGGAAGGCCAGTATTAACCCCATTTCACAGTCCAGGAAGTGAGCCCACGATGTTTAAGCCACTGTGCTTATTGTAATTAACTCCAGTGTTTGCTCACCACTGTAACCTCAGCACCTGGTTCAAGGACAGCAGGCTTAAGAGGTCAGAGGAGTTTTTAAAGGGGAATGGGCCTTTTTCTGAATAGCTACTTCTCATCTTAACTAACCCTTGCAGACTTCACAACAAGGTCCTTAAGGCTAGCCTTCACCATTGAGTTGAGCAAGCTCTGAGCAAGAACAAAGGACTGAATGTAGGCTGGATCTTAAGCCTCTTCTGTAAGCTGACTGATGGCTCTGAGGTTTTTTCTCCTCTCCAATATCCTTCCTGTGGTTCTGCTTGGTTATTACAAACAGCACTGGTGTGAGAATTGCTAGGGACAGCAGCTGAGCCTGAAGGTTTGAGGCCCTGCCCTTTGAAGCCAGGCACTATCGCTCCTGTGCCCAGTTTGTGGCACATCCTGTAGTCTAGCAGACTAAGAAGAAAACCTTTTCTACTTGTATATCAAAGGGAAAACTTGAGAATGAATGCAAAGGAAAGACATTGAGCTGACTAGTTTTATGTCAACTTGACACAGGCTAGAGTCTTCTTAGAGCCTCAGTGAGAAAATGCCGCCATAAGATCCAGTTGTAGGGCATTTTTCTTAATTATTGATTGATGGGGGACGGTCTAGCCCATTATGGGTGGGGCCACCACTGGGCTCATGGCTTCTATAAACAAGCTGAGCGAGCCATGAGGAGCAAATCAATAAGTAAGTAGCACCCTTCCATGGCCTCTCCGTCAGCTCCTGCCTCCAGGTTTCTGCTCTACTTGAGTTCCTGGTCTGACTTCCTCCAGTGATGAACAGCAGTGTGGAAGCGTAGGTCAAACAAATCTTTTATTCCCTGTGGTCGCTTAAATAGGAATGGTGCCCATAGACTCATTGTTTGTTATTAGGAGGTGTGGCCTAATTGGAATAGGTGTGGCCTTGTTGGAGGAAGTGTGTCACTGTGGGGTGGGCTTTGAGGTTTCAGAAGCTAAAGCCAGGCCTAGTGGCTGTTGTCTCTTCCTGCTGCCTGAGCCTCAGATGGAGAAATCTCTGTTAACCCTGGCACCTTGTCTGCCTGCATGCTACCATGCTTCCCACCCTGATCATGATAATAGACTAAACCTCTGAACTGTAAGCCAGCCCCAATTAAACGTTTATAAGAGTTGCTGTGGTCATGGTGTCTCATCACAGCAATAGTAACCCTAAAAAAAATAAGCAAGAGGACAAACATTCATATGGATATATAGCTATTAAGGAGGCAATCCCCATCTTAGAAATTAAAACTATAAATTGTCAACATCAGCAAGCTAGCTGTGTCATTTGCTGGACCCCAATGCACATTGAAAATACAGGGCTAACTATTAAAAATGTGTCTGGGATCCCAGGGGGAAAAATGCACGTAATCCAAAGTATTTTGGCAAAGCAAAAAGTATTGCCTCTGCAAAGGGGTGTGTAGCCACACCCAGTGGATGTTTATTCCTAAACAAAAGGGATCATGTGCCTTACTCTGGATGGTCAGAGTACAGCTTCACGTTATTACATGATTGGCTAGTTTGAAGTGGCAAAGCCGATAAGCAGGATGCAGTTTCTAGCAGGAAGCAGTTTCCAGCAGGAAGCACACACAACCCTGAGAGCTTGCTTTGGTTTCAAGAACTGCTGACCCTGGAGCAATCTGAGTTTCTGCTAAGCAGCTTCTTTACATTTTTTTTAAGTGAAGATTTGTCTTAACCCTTAGCCCCTGGGGAGAAAAGACGTGCATTTCTATTGCATTTCCCAAATAATAAAGCAAAAGTTTATGTTTTTTGCAGGAAACGTAGATGGAGCTGGAGACCATCCTGTAAAGCAAAATAACAGATTGCGAAAAAACAAACATTGCATTTTTCTCTCATGTGGAATCAACATTTAAAGAAAAATAGGACATGAAAGTAGAAAGGGACCAGGCTGGTGGGGGGTGACTGTAACCAAAGGACAAATATCATATAAAAAAAGCCATTATTTTGTACAATTAATGTATGCCAGTAAAAATACATGCAGGGCTGTTCATACAAACATCACCAAGAATTCCAAGAGCATAGCATCAAACCACTTCTCTAGCCTTCTTAAAACATGATCACATGTGTGGCCAGTGCCTGTGACTATCAGAAGAAATAATCAGATCTTCTGAAAATGGAGCTATGGTTGTGAGCTGGAGGTGGGTGCTGGAAATCTAACCCCGCTCCTCTGCAAGAGCAACAAGTGGGCATGGGCGTGGTTGCTGAGCCTTCTCTTCTCTAGCTCCCAGGTCCCTAACCTTTACTTGAGGGAAGACTTTCTTAAAAGCATATCTAAAAGCCTACTGCTTTATTTTAAATGAGAGAGGACTCAGTGGTTCCTTCAGTCTTATGTAAAATTGGCATTACAAAGCGAGGTATCCCTGTTGTTTTTCAACAACAAAATGGAATGTAGAAATAGTTGTCACAATAGCCTTCATTTATTCATCTCCTAGATGTGCGGAGAGAGCACCTTTTCCTAGATTCACTTCACTAAATCCTCACAGCAATGACAGGTTTGGAGAAGTGTCATTAGAGAGCCTCACTTCAAAGCTGTAGAACTTTCGAATTAAAGAAGCTTGGCATCATGGATGAGGGGTGGAGTGGAGAGGAAGGTAGTGGGAATGGGAGGAGCGGAGGGAGTGAGAACTGGGGTTGATATGTAAAATGAAAAAAGATAGTTTGTTTTCTTTTTTAAAAAAAAATAAATTTTAAAAAGTAGCTTGGCATCTGCCAAAGGGACATAGCTGCCGCCTGGCCCAACCAGGATACAAATCCACTCACCCATGCTTGGGCTTGCAACCTGCACACACAGTTCTGCCTCTGAAATGCAGGACACTGGTCTCTTAGCACTTCCTTTTCCAGTAAGAAGCATCTTCCTCTGAATTTGTCACTGCATGTCTAAACTGGGCTTTTTGAACTTTTTTCCAGACGTTCTACAGCACTATCCTCCAAGCCAAACAGCCGCCATCTTTATAAATTCAGTTGTGCTTGCTTGCAGAAGATCCCCACTGCTGGCTTGAGGGCTGGAGTTAGGTTTTAGGTTAAAATTGCTGTGCTTAAGAGAGCTAGAAAACAAACATGCCTCTTATCTGCAAGCCCAACTTGCCCAAGGACCGATAACTTTCTAGAATGCTGGAGGCTGTTGTTCATATAAGATAACCAGCCACATGTTTTCACCTCTGCCAACAAGGTTGGTTGCCCCAACTGAAAAGGATATGCATGATCACACATAGACAGGATGCACATCAGAATGTATGCATGCCCCTAATTGAACTAAAGCAGGAAGTATGTATGTAACTTGTGGATTTTGCCTTTATAAGCACGTGACTAATACAATTTGTGGCCATTCTCTGAGAATTCCAGGTATGGACCTGAACAGTGTCCATCATCCTGACCAGTATTTAACAAGGCTTGCTTCAAATTTGGCTCAAAGATTGTGGTAGTGGTCTTATTCTTGCCTGATGGGGTTAACGCTGTGTTTCCCATATGGGGGGGCGTCAAGGGTCACTGGACCTGAGTATTCCACCCCTACCCCTAACTAGATGTGTGAAATTCTGTGCTAGTTGTCCTTGGCCTGGGTCCTTGGAGAGAGGCTATAATATACAGGTTGAAGAAGAAAGAGGCTCCATCTTTGTGCTATGGGAAAGCCAACATCCATGCTGAATGAATATTTAGTGTGGCTGCTTTGGGATCGATCACCCATGCTCAGAAAGCAAGCCCGATAAGTTCATTTATTCCACAGTAGACAGCTTTTGTGGAATCCAACATTGGGACCTTAAAAGAGAGGGGAGTAAACATTGCCTAGCTCCCCCAACATACCAGAACAGCATTTCTCAAAACACCATGGTTGCTGTGATGGAAGCATCATGACCAGAAGCAGTCTGCGGAGGAAAGGGCTTCTTTGGTGCTGCCACACATTCATCCAAGGAGTCCCAGTTGGGAACAGAAACAGGGCAGGAACCCAGAGGCCGGAGCTGATGATGCAGGGGGCACGGAGGATGCTGCTTACTGGCGTGCTTTCGAGACTTGCTCAGCCTGCTTTCTCATTGCACCTAGGATCACCACACCAGGGTGATCTGACCCACAGTGGGCTGGGCCCTCCCCCATCAATCACTAATTAAGAACGTGCCCCCCAGGTTTGCCTGCAACACAATCTTAAAGAGGTATTTTCTTGATGGAGGTTCCCTCCTCTCAGATAACTATAGCTTTGACATACAACTAGCTAGCACAATTGCTTACAACTTCTTTTCCAAGAAGAATTGATTTTATTATGGGAATGAGTTATATATCAGAGTGCATGAGATGAATATGAAAACCTTGTGCAATGTGCTGTCCTTTTGGTGTTTTGCTTTGTTTTCTAGCTTCTCTGTAAGAATTTAGTTAATCATTCTTCTTAGCAGAAAGCTTTCCTGTTTTCCTCTCCACTGCTAAATGGTCATTTCCATCCCCATTATGTAATTGTCTCTAGTGACTGGTCTTTACTCTAATGAGCACTGAGCATTCTCCGTAGAATTTTGTCTTTCTGTGATTTGGATGTAGTCATACATCCTTATGAGCAGTTACATCTAGGAAATAAGTTTACAGTTTAATTTTTTTAACAATTAGAACTTCAAGGGAGTAAAACAGTATTTTTAAAAATTTAGGTCTTTTGACCTAACAACAAATCTGCATTACATATGCCAAGAGTGGGAGACTGAGAGATGGGACAGAATTATTGCGAATTAATAAACGATCCTAGCATTGCTTATCGAGATTTCTAACTTAGCTGGGAGAAAGAAAACAACCAGATGGTGAAATGGAAAAAGTCAAGGTCCCCAGGGTCACAAGAGGGATCCTGACTTGTGTTACTTCCTTCATTGCGTTCATTTTCTCTGCTGATTAAAGAATCAAAGGGCCTCATGGCAGGCCACAATGGGTAACAAACTTTATTAGAAGTGAGGAGAGAGAGGGAGAGAGGGAGGAAAGGAGGGAGGGAGGGCGGAGGAAGGGAGAGANGAGAGAGAGAGAGAGAGAGAGAGAGAGAGAGAGAGAGAGAGAGAACAAAACACACAGAGAAAATACTTCCTGCAGAACAGAGGAGACCAGGGTCCTTTTTTCAGGAGGGCTGGGAGTTCCAATGTTTCTGGTGGCCTGGCATGGGTCGCCTTCCCTAATTTTAGTTGAACAGCTTAGCGAAAGAGAAGTTGGCAGGCCCACAACTTCAGGTAAACATGCTCAGGACAGGCTTTGAATGTGAATGTAATTTGACCAGACTGGAGTGGTCAACCAGAAGGGTGACCCTGCCCTCGGGAGCAAAAGCCCTGCCAGGCTCTTTTTTATTGTCTATGGCCCCTTTTCCTATCTGTCTGCCTGTCAGAGATCTGTCTAGCTCTTAGTCCCGCACAATGACTCACCCTGAGCCAAACAGCTTTTTTTAGATGAGAGACCTGTACAATTGGAGGGGCAACAGAATGATTTCTGAGGGCTCCAACCCTTGGAGAGTGGATGATTCTACAGTCTAATGAGCGGCCAAATGATAGGGTTCTGGAGGCCGGCTAGACTACCAGGTTAGGGCACGAGGGACCTTGTGTGCTTGCAAGTGCTGTGTTCCGAAAGACATGGCATTGTCTCTATGAAATAAATGCCAGCAGCTTCCAGACCAGCTGTAATATCCAAAAGTGTCTTTAATGTGACCAGGTGTTCCTGGGGTGGGAATGGGAGACAAAATCATTTCCAGCTGAGGACCAGTGAACTAGGGACAGTGCAAGAAGCCTAGCTGCTCCGCCACTTCCTGGACACTCAGAAAGGTGCGTGGGGAAGGTGTAACCTGAGCTGACTTTGGAAGGAAGTGTGGGACACGCATTGGTGAAGAGAGGAAAGTGGACAAGTGACGGACAGCCTAAGGATGGGCTCATGTTGAACGCACGGTGATGCACACTCAAGAGGAGAAGAAAAAGGTCTGCAAGGACCGAGTCAGAGCTGAGCGTGACCACTGATGAAAGAAGGACGGAGGGTTTCAAATGTCTCACAAATAGTCATCTATTATAGTAAACAACTATATCTCCGAAATAGATTTGATGTAACATGAATTCCCAGTGTTGACTTAGGTCTGTCCATCCCCACCGCCGACTGTGAATCAGAAGACATCAGATAGGCCAATCCTCCTTTTGCCAACATGCTCCAGAGAAGCCAGGGGCATATGAATTAGCTCTGGTGTCCTTAACCTCTGCCCAGTTTGCCTGGATCGCATCAAGGTGTTCTTTGTGGGCATAAAGTCTCCTAAGTGTTGCAAGTAAATGGCTTAGATCATTGGCTGCCTCATACTGGGGGAACATAACATTGGTGATCGTCATGACGGAGTTACAGAGCAAAAACATATGGCTTGGGAACAGCTTTATGACTAAACATTTCAGAGGACAGACTCTACGAGGTCCAAGGTGCTATCTTGGACACACCTCCATTAGATTACCACCAACAGGAATGTAAACACTAGCTCTTTAAGAGTAAAGACAGCACAGAAGAAGAGAGAAGCTTTCACATGTGTGAACAGAGCTCAGTTTCAAGTTCTCCATCCACGGTGCCCATGGTTCTTTCCCAACCAAACACTGGTCAACATGACTGTGACCTCCATTGACAGACTGTGAACAAGTTTTCCTTCATTCAGAAGAACCTGAAGCCACCTGCCAGGGGCTCTAAACATAGCTGCTAATCCTAGTCAGGGAAATTAGACATGATTCTCGCACCAACAGATTACACAGGGGTAAATAGTGTGCACGCGTACATGATTGGGTCCTAGGTCAACCATACTCTAAACAACCTTGATTTTACCTTGCTGCCCTAGGAGGCCTCATTTTGCCCTGGGTGGTAGAGTAGAGATAGCTACAGAGGGCTGGAGATAGCTCAGAATGCAGGCCGCTGACATAAAAATGTGAGCCATCCATTTTCCTCTAGGACTTTGGACATCCCTATCCGCAGAGCACCAGGGCAGATCTACCCAGGCTGAACAATCGTATTCTGTTAAACTAGCTGGAAGAACGGGTGTTTGTTCTGCTCATTATGGAGGCTGCTGGGAGCTGTAAAGGTTTGAACAGCTGCTGCAGGTAATGGGAGGTCAGCCCAATGGGCACCACTGTGCATCGCTGAGCACGCATGTGGGCTGCAGTCCAGGAGCATTTCATGGTCCAATCTGAGCAGCTGTGTGAGAGTCTATGCCCATGCACAGCAGGAAGTTAAAGCAGTTTAGGAGATGGATAGAAGTAGAGGGGTGTTCCTTTGAGGAGTCTGATACTTGGGGAGGCTTTTCAACCATTTTTGAAAGCTAAGGGGTCCATATAACAAGCTTCAGGTTAATTTAGACATCAGAAGCCTCAGCTTCAGAGGTCAGAAGGACTTGAAATGTCTGGCAGTTCATGATCTATGAGATCAAGGTGATGAGGTAGAAGGTTTAAGGGAACAAAGGATGAGAGCTTCCAATTTCGCCCAATTGCTGAAAATCCCATATGAGCCATTCTGCTGCCAAGGCCCAGAGCGGTAATATGAATTCCTCTTGTCTCCTCCTCAATACTGCCAGCAAGTCTGCCGTCTTGGCTAGCCACTGGGTATCCACTCCCACACACTCTGTCTACTTATGGATCTCACCCCACCCTAAACTCCATGTGGACCATCACATGCACCCTACAAAGCCCACCTCCAGGATGTCACATCAAATTTACAGTGGGGGGACCCTTTCAGGGCCAAGGGGTTTCCTTGCAAGAACTTTGCACAGTTGAGAGAGAGAAAGAGAATGCAATGTTTGTGTAGGTATTGTGGAAATCCCTTCCCTGTGGAGAGATATAAATGTCTACTGCCTCCTAAGGTCCAAATGACAAAACTAAGTATGATTCCACCAAAGTTCACCCTATGGAACCAACGAATGTACTAGATTTGTTTACAGAGCATGGTTGAGAGGTTACTGATAGAACCATGGGTGACCCCAAAGCAGTCACATTGGAAGGTTTTAACCCAGCATGGATGCTGGCTTTCACATAACCCCTTCCCCTCCTCTTCCCACCCTTTCCACTTTAAACCCTCTCAAAGTCTCCAAAGCCACCTGCAACCAAGGCAGAATTATACACAAACAGCTGAGAGAAGTGGCTGGATAGTCCCCTCCTTCTTGAAGGAAATGTCAACAGTCATGGTGACAGACTTTCATGAAGATGTTGGCCACTCAGCTGAGAGAATGGCACCTCACAACAATAGGCTATGCAAGACTATAACTATGTGAGTTTTATGGATTTGGTGGTTTGCAAGAAAATGGCCCCACAGGGAGTGGCACTACTAGGAGGTGTGGCCTTGTTGGAGTAAGTGTGGCTTTGTTGGAGGAAGTGTGCCACTGAGGATGGACTTTGAGGTCTCAGATGCTCAAGCCAGGCCTAGTGTGTCTCAGTCTCCTCCTGCTGCCTGTGGATCTGAATGGAGAACTCTCAGCTCCTTCTCCAGCACCCGTGTCTGCCTGCACGCCACCATGCTTCCTGCCATGATGATAATGGACTAAACTGCTGACCTGTAAGCCAGCCCCAAATAAATGGTTTCCTTTATAAGAGTTGCTGTGGTCATGGCTGTTAAGCTTCAACCAGGGAACAAATAGCTGAGATGCATACTTAACATGTCAAAGCACCCCCTGGCCACCAGACTCTCCCTGAATCCCTCAGTCCCTACCTGTCACAGAGCCCTCCTGACTTGCATACCCTGCCCCCTACCCTGAATGTCTATAGTCCAGCAGGGGTCTGGGCTTCTTATCCCTGTATAATCCAACCATTTTAATTACCTGCTTTCTTTGTATTTTGAGTCTCCTGGCTGCTGCACCTGGCTCCCTCTGTTCCCTTTCCCTTCTCCTCTCTCTCTCCCCACACAGCCCAGCTAAGGGTCACGTGCACTCTGGACTTTCCCAGAGGTCCCTGCCTCTAGCCCTGCTCTCTCACACATATACAATAAACTTCCATCATGCCTAGGAGCAGTCATATTTTCTTTCTTTCCTTTTTTATTTCTTAGGGAGTGGCTGCTAATTGGGACTGGTGGAGCAGGGAGCACCCATTTCCAAGGAGAGTCAATTTGGGAATAGTCACTCAGCTCCAGAACTGCCTTATGGGATAGGCTAGGGCCTCCATTACAACTGCAGTCCACTTACGATCTTCCTCTACCCAGCCCTAGCCTTTCCCACCAGATGCACAGGTGAGGATCAAGGATGCTCCCTAGGAAACATCCTCCATACAAAGCCCCCTCTCAGAGTCTGCGCCTGAGGAACCTGATCTTTTTCTCTCCTTCCCTGCCAGGTCCTTCTACTCCTCATTGCCCACCCCATTGTCCATCCGTTTTGGGTTTGGTGTTTGTTACTTTTATGGAACTGTGAGGGAAGAAAGAGCTGGAGCATTTGCCTGTGTCACTCTCCTCAGAGCTCAGAGATACTGGAAGGAGTTAGAAGCAGACCCACTGCCTGATAATTTTCTTTGGAGACGCATCCAGTACCATCCCATGCCCCATATACATTGCTACTCACACTAGGAGACACAGCCCTCCTCTGCCTGCTTAAAGAGTAAGGACATCCATTCCTGCCAGTTCTTCTGTTCTCTATAGTTGGGGACTCTCGGGCTTCCTCTGTCTTCTATCCCCTGAGGAACAAGCCCCCCATCTGGCACACTGGTAATCAGATCTGACTTCTTAAACATGTAAAGAACATTATTATTATTATCATCATCATCATCATCATCATCATCATCATCATCAT
>LOJH01033717.1:6040-16213 GCA_001685095.1 Ellobius talpinus | reverse complement strand
AGTTTTCTTTATTAATTAACCAATGGAAGCAACAGATAGATAGAAGACACTCCTTCATTGGGGGAAAGTACAAAATAATGTAAAGCTAATAAGAAAACTGTTAGAGACATGTAAAAAGAATACACTGAACATAATATATCATGTCTAATTTGACTTTCAAATCTTGATCCAAGAATGAAAAGACTATTTAGTATTCAAAAATGTTCAATTCAATTGACCGCAAGTAAAAGACATGCATAAAACACACACACACATTCATATTTAGAGAGATCAGTTGATCACATTTTTACAAATTCAGAATGAATAAACATCTATTATTTAAAAAATAGTGAATTGCAAAGATAAACTTTCACAATCAGATGAGGAGTTGATAGTCCAAACAGTATGACAGGTGCAACTGCAAAAGAAATGATATTGAATTTTCTCCATAAATTGTTGGAGGCAGATCCTAGATCACTAAAACAAAGCAGAAATAAAAGAAGAAAGCTGTGAGTGTAAGGTGTATGGCAATATACATAGAAAACTACAGTTATTATTTTACAAATCCAATTTTCCTACTTTATATCAACTACAAAATAATAGAAAATAAGAATTCAAAATAATTCAATTTATTATAGAATAAAACATTAACAATCAAAAATACATCTAATAAAAATGTTCAAGGTGTTTATAATCAAAGCACAAAGCATTCCTAAGAAAGATGAATGCAAACTGAGGTGTACATTATATTAGTGATATGAAAGATAAAGATAAGAGTTGTCTTCAAGATTATCTATCAAATGCCTTCTCAGTCAAGATTCCAGAAGATACATTTTGAAATGTCAAGATATTCCTGAAATGCATACAAAAATGCAAAGATCAAGGTTAACCACTGCATTCCCAAAGATCAGTCATACTAGAGGACTTATATTTTAATATGTTGATTTTCCCCCAGAAATATATGGTAATTAAGGCTGTGTGGTATTGGTACATGGCAAGATCAACTGACCAGAGTACTGAATATAACTTAAAGGAAGCCCAAACAAACTGCCACATACTTTATAGTAAAGGAGCTGACATTGTTTTTCTTATTGTTATAATAAAACACTAGCTGTATATGCTGTCAAAGAAAGAAAGGTACTCCTGGCACTGAGTTTTCAGACTATTATAGAAAGGACTGAATGACAGAGCTGAACCATTCATAACTTGGTGGCCATATAGAAGAAGAGGATGTCTGCCCTTGTGGCATCTTTCATTTCTCCCTTTTTGTTAAATCTGGGCTCTAGTCTATATGATGGTGTCACTAACATTCAGGACAAATTTTTCCTGTTTAGTTTGGACACAACCAGAGATGATACTTACTGATCTCCTAAGTTTTTCTCACTCCCATTAAGTTGACAGTGAAGATCACAATCATTGTGACACTACCCCTTACTAGAGTAAAGGATCTTTTCTATAAACTTTTTTTTATTTATATGTGTGAGTGTTTTGCCTGGATGCATGCGAGTTTGCTGAGTTCATGTCTTTTGTCCATGGGAGCCAGAAGAGGGCACTATATTCCTCAGAACTGGAGGTATGGGAAAGTTTTGAGTTGCCATGGGGTGCTGGAAGCTGAACCCAGGTCCTCTCCAACAGCAGAAAATGCTCTTAACTGCTGAGCCATCTATCCAGCTTCAAAGGATGATTTTTAAAATAAATGATGCTTTTCAGTTTGATATTCATGTGGGAAAACTCCTGACTTCAACTCTAGATGAAGATCAGTTCTAGATGGACTGTAGGCATGAATGGGCAAGGCTAAACAGCAGATAGTCAAGAAGAAAGCAGAGCAGAGCTTGTGGATGCCACATGGGCAATGAGTTAACAGGACACAAATAGAGAGCTTGTATTCACCAAAATGTATGATGACTGTGTGAGAAACCAAGTGGCTCCATAGAGGAAAATTAACAGCAATGAGTCACACTGAGGGGAGCAAGCAAAATCGTCTTGGCCTGAGCAGTGCCATTTTGATTTCAGACTTCATTTTACGTGCAGGGTGAAAGAAACAAAGTTCAGGTCCCCAAGCCCTAGGGAGCTGAGAATCTTGCAATGGCTGACCAACATTCTCCCTTACACCATAGAATTAGTTGTTATACATCTTTAGTTCTCTAGAAACATCATGGCTGTTCCTCACAACAAAGAGAATGAATGAATCTGATTGGTTGGACTGAAAGGCCTGAAATGTATATTGATTGGCAATGATAGAACATTCAAGGAAGCTCTTAATCTCTAAATCCTGACTGGTGAAAACTTGGCAACAGAAGTTTTTGAATTTTATGCTTATAAAGCCCACTTCTGGCCCTGCTCATGGCTGTCAGGAGAAACATGGCTCCCGAATGCTTGTCCTGAAGCCCTGATCCATCACTGATCTGTTTGTGTGGGGAATTAACCTTTGGAACCTATAGTGTTGTCTCTCTCCTTCCTCATGTTGCATAGTAGGCTACTTATAAAATAAAACTTTATTGTAAGTTCATACAAGAAGGATTATGAGTCAACCAGATAAGCAGTGATAACTCAAAGTGGGTTGGGGGACAGAAAACTTTTCCATGCATTTTACAAAAGAGAATATGGGGATGGTCAAGGGGCTAATGGAAAGTACTCAGCTTTACTCTTCATCAGGTGAAATGCAGATAGAAATCTCCGTGACCCTAACACTCCTTTATTATTTTAAGATTAATGTTTTATTTTAATTTACTTTTTTAAAAAACCTATTATTTCTCATTTTACATGCCAAATCCATTTTCCACTCCCATCCCTCCTCCTGCTCCCTCTACCTTCCTCCCCCCCTTCCACTCTCCATCCCATTTCCCATCCACTCCTCAGAGAGGGTAAGACTTCCCATGGGGAGTCAACAAAGTCTAGCACATTGCTTTGAGGCAGGACCAAGGCTCTTCCCACTATATCTAGGCTGGGCAAGGTATCCCTCCAGGGAGAATGAGTTTCAAAAAGCCAGAATGAGCAGTAGGGATAAATCTTTGTCTCACTGCCAGTGGCCCCACAGTCTGCCCCAGCAATACAACTGTCACCCACATTCACAGGGCCTAGTTTGGTCCTATGCTGGTTCCCTNCTGTCAGGCCAGAGTTGGAAGGCTTCCATTAGCTCAGATAAGCTGTTTCAGTGGATATTCCCATCATGGTCTTGATCTCTTTGCTTGTATTCTCACTCCTCCATCTCTATGACTGGATTTTGGGAGCTCAACCCAATGCTCCTCTGTGGTTCTCTGCATCTGCTTCCGTCAGTTGCTGGATGTAGGTTCTAGGATGACATTTAAGATAGTCATCAATCTGACTACAGGGCAAGGCCAGTTCTGGCATCTTCTCCACTGAGAACAACAATAAATGAATGGAACTTCTTGAAACTGAAAAGCTTCTGTAAAGAAAAGGACACAGTCAATAAGATAAAAAGGCAGCCTACTGAATGGAAAAAGACCTTCAACAACCCCACATCAGACAGAGAACTTAACTCCAAAATAAATAAATAACTCAATAAATTAGACATCAAAATATGAATAATCCAATTAAAAATGGTGTACAAATCTAAACAGAGCATTCTCAACAGTGGAGTGGCTGAAAGACACATAGGAAATGTTCAACATCCTTACCTCTCAGGGAAATGTAAATTAAAACAACTCTGAGATGCCATCTTACACCTGCAAGAATGGCTATGATCTAAGACCCTAACACTCTTTAATGTATGTAAACAAGGAAGGTAAGGCAGAATACCATAAGTAAGACCCTGGAGTCTTTCATACATCCTACATTTCTCTTTGTATGCATTAGCAAGATCAAGCTGAGTGTACACATACCACAGGACCCCAAATTTCTACCAATGGGCTAATCCCACAAAAAACTGCTTATGCATTTCCCAAAAGCTACACATGGGAACATCCATAGCTGCATTGTATACCATATCCCTAAACAAGAACAAAAACAGATGTGTCTCAAAAGAATAAATGGACATGTTCATGAATGGAACTTTATATTACAACCAGAATGACCATGATACCAAAACATAGTGTGACATGGATGAAACTCCGAAAGACAGTGGATTACGGTAGAAGTCAAGAGAGTGGACATTATATAACATTCAAAGGTACAAGGCACATATGGTAGAAGCAGAGCAGCACTGGACTTGGGAGTTCCAACCTGGATGAAGATGGTAAGACTGTAGGGGAGGAGGCTCAGGAACTGTTGATTTTCTTCTGTTTCTTGATTTGAGTAGTTGTTTGTTTGTTTGTTTTTCTTTTTCTTTTTAACAGTGAAATCTAACTTTACATTCACTTTGTAAAAATTTACCTAACCAAATATGATCTTGGCATTTTCTATATGTGTACTATTTATATTGATAATATTTAATTATTTAATGGGAAGTTCATTTATGTTACATTGAAAGACCATTAATAACTCACCTTTAACTGTCATGCTAAGAATGTGAACCTCTAGTTTTTGAAGAGAACCTAAAAATATAAAAATACCATTAATTCACTAATTAATTAATTTCTCTTTCTTCCTAAACCCACTGACCTCTGTGTGTGTGTGTGTGTATGTGTGTGTAAGGATTGATCTGTATAATTCAAGATCACCTTGAAACCATGCCACTTCAGCTCAGCTTACTATGCTGCCTTTATAGACACACACTATCATGCCCAATTCAGTTTTCTTACTTTTAAATGCTGTCAACTAATCCACATTAAAGCGGCCTGTTTTAATTTATCACTTATTTCTGTGATAAATATGGTGGAAGCAACATTTTGCAGGGAAGATTTCTTCTGGCTTCAGGTTCTTGTGGTGGGGGGGCAGGCAGCTGCTGGAGTTTGCCATCTGACTGGTTTTCCTCTCAGCAAAAAGGACTCAGAGCTCATGATGGACCAGACACTAAAACCATTTATTCCTGCTATTTCTACTAACCAGGGTACTCTTCTCATTCAAATGTGAAGGGTCTCCCACCGTTTGAATATATGGTCTCTAGCTGAGCGTGCTGCTTTGGATGATTGTGAAGTCTTTTAAATAGAGGACCTAATTGGCATGTGAATGTACTAGAACAGATCACCAGTGCATCAAGCACCATACCTCCCTGAAGTGTACCTCTGAATCATAAGAGAGGCACAACCCGTTCTCATTGAAGTTGTTTGTGTCTGGAATCCTGTTACAACAATGAGAGATGCAAGTAACACCGCTATGTTCTCAAAAGTTCCAGTGACTCCTAGATCAACACCACCAGCTGGTGACCAAGTGTTCAGACACATGAGCCTGAAGGGGATATTTTATATGCAAACCATAACACAGCCACATCAATGTGAGCGTGAACAAAATAACAGCCATAAGTTATAATGATTGCTTTGAAATCCACAATCCCAGCTCTACAGTGAGATAGTTTTACATTTTTTCGTGATGATTTCCCTTCCTCAATGAAATAATTATATAGAAGGTTTATGAATCTGTAGTATTCAGAAGCTAAGAACCAAGGCATTGGCATAAAACTCTTGTTCTTATTATTAATGTTTTACATATTTATCCATATTTATCTTAATTATCTTTAATGTTAGTGAATATTGTATAGTTTCGCTAAATAATTATAAGATAATCACAATAAATTAACATAGAGTAGGTATTTATACAAATTTGCAGTTTAAGCATATGTGCATCAAACAGCGACACCTTATATACTTCACTGTTTTTGACACTATATCTATTTCATGTAACATATAATATTGTATTAATATTTTTAGAAATCAGGACAATTTTGTAGTCCTGCCATGAATTACTTGAACTAGTCATAAGTTATTTCTTTGTAGTTAGTGTTAAAACAAGATTGTGGTGTCAGAATTGATGTAAAATATCTTTCATATGCCATCCAGAAAGGGTAGGTTTTGTTTCTAAATACACCTTCTGCTATTTGTGAACTCCAAACTCTTAAACAGTCCTTGGAATCTCCTGTGAAGTGACAGTAATACCACATGTGGAGAACTCAGTTTATCCTTATGTGCTCCCACTTGCCGTCTTTGATCTCCCTTCTTTCTTGCTCTGGTGTGTGCATGCTCTTCATCCCTATCATGGCTGGGGAAATCCACAAATGAATACACTAGGGCAGCTGATGGACAGCCTTGTGGATGCTGACATCTCTGTCAAGGACCACCATCCTTTTACATCAGAAACGCATGCATCCCAGGGGCTGCCAGCAGCAGTGCTCTGTTGCAGGCCTCAGCACTTTCAGTAGCATCATTTCAGCAACCATTTCCATGCTTACCAGAACCTGAAGCTGAATTGGAGCTGTAGCTGAGATATTGGGAATTGTAGAGGGACATATAGAATTAAAAATAAGAGAGGGAGACAGATAGAGAGAGAGACAGAGAGAGACAGAGACAGATATATATATATATATATACAGAGAGAGAGAGAGAGAGAGAGAAGCCACAAGCTGTGGCAAATAAAAGTGCCTTTGTTTGGAAACTGAATTCAAGTTCAAATGTTTTTATTTCAGCCTGAACACTTCCTGTAACTGGTGCCACCCAGTAGCCATAATCATTGCCTTTCTCCTTGAGAAGTTATCAGTTATGCTGACTGTGTGGTTTCTGGACAGCATCATGCTTATGTGTTTCTCAAACTGGGCAGGACTTCCTTCCTACATTACACATTTTAATATAAACTTAGATCATGTTTTATTAAAAAAAAGACTAGATGTAACAAAGAAGACAATCCTCTTTCCTGTCGTGGTTAATCTTCACTGTCAACCTGACTGTATTTAGAGTCACCTAGGAAATCGTCAAGGCGTACCGTCGGGTGTGTTTATGCAGACATGAGAGTGTTTCCAGAGATGACGAGGTTTGGTGGAAGACCCCCCCTAAATGTGGGTGACACCATTACATGAGGTGGAAGCATTTAAAAGGGACAGAGAAAGAAACTAGGAGAGTGGCCGTGTCACCCTTTTCTACCACCTGGCCTTCTGTGTGTCTCATCCTTACCATGTTGAATGGAATCTTCAAGACAAATCCTCCCTCGATTTAAGTTGTTTCTAGTACTTTGGTCACAGTGATGAGAAAGCTAATGATATATCATCTGACAACCTTGTATTTAGACTCTGTGGATGGTGTAGGGGACATACTGCGGACGTCTCTCTATGTATGCATTTGTATGTACTCTCTTACACAAACATACAAATGCACTCATTTAAATATGAACTTGGAGTATGACCTTTAGGTAATTTCTTTTCTCCATACATCAATTTACTTTTCCATATTATAGGAAGATGAGTGAGTTTACCCATGAGGACATTTGGCAGTGTCTTCTTTCTTAATGGAGTGTTAAACGAATCATACTGAATAGTAATGAACGATACAGTATTTCAGAAGATAAAAACCAAATTGTTATGAGACTTTCACTACAAGGTCAGTCTACTAGGTTAAATGTCATGGCTATTACATTTACTATTTTTTTTTAAGTTTTTGTAACACTTGCTTCAACAGATGAGCAAAGTGAAGTACATGACCATTCACACACCACACCATACCTGCCTCTGCATTTACCAGCTAATAGCATCTTTAATATTTGTTGAGATGCCTCTTTGTCTCTTAATGTAGTCTCCTTGGCCTTTCTCCTCGGAAACATTTTAAATCCCTCTTGTTACTTTATCCCCAAAGTTTTCAACCCCTGTTCTTCAATATTCACATTATCACATGTAATTATGATTACAGGTTGAGCGTCTGAAAATTTGAAATGTTCCAAAAATCCAAAGTTTTCTGAGTGCTGATGTGATTCCACAAAGCAGCCCACACATGACCTCAGCGATGAGCTGCTGTGAGAACATAATTCTCTAGACTATCTCATCAAATCACCTCGTCCGTATGTAAAAGGAAGACATTAAATGCAAATGGATCTCATCTTTGTACTTAAATCCACTCTCTAGTGTCAGAACAAATAGGTCAAGCTCCAGAGAATCTGAAGTACTTCAGGCGTCAAGCATTTCAAATAAAGGGTACCCAATCCGTGCCACATGCCTCAAACAAATCCCTCAGTATTGTTTTACATGTAGACGACTCATTCAGACAGTCCAATTGCAAAAATTAGAGGGACAATCCTTTTTAACTGCAGTTGGGTAGCTCAACTCTTTTAATGCAAGGTCATATGGTCCTTAAATGACTTTTGAGTCACAGAGTTGTATCTTCATTTCTTTGTCCATGCACTCTTGACAGTACACCACTGTCTTGCAGACTGAGAGCTACTTCTCTGCAGAGGTGGGAGGAGCTACAGGTTCTGGTGAGTCCTTCCAAGAAAGGCAGATTCTCATTCGGCTTTTTTACAGCTGCCGTCAGGGCCCAGCAGCCCGAGGACAGGGGCTTGATAGCAGTGCAGATGTGACCTCGGTTCTTTACTTTTAAAAGAAGATTCATCTATTTTTACTTCATGAGTGTTTTGTCTGCATGTCTGTACATCGCAAGCACGCCTGATGCTTGTTGAGGTCAGAAGAGGGCATCAGTTTTACAGATGGTTGTGAGTTGTCACGCGGGTCCTGAGAACTGAACCCAGGTCCTCTCCCAGAGCAGTAAACACTCGAAACTGCTGATCTAACTGTCCAGCCACTGGGCTGGGTTTTTGTGCATCAAGGAATCAAGCTGTAAAAGCAACCAAGCCTGGGCCTCAGGGAGCATCCTCCTATGAATCAGCAGTGATCCAAGTACATGCCTACCAAGATAGACTGATTTAGCCTGGTGGCCAGGATAGAAACACACTTAGACCATGTAGTTCCACACACTCATTTTTTTTTTCTTCTTTCAAATCCCTTGCTGCCATCACAGAAACAATTAATCTCCTGTGACAAGGCCAAAGATCTTTCTTTTCTCATATATCTCCAGATACAGCACAGATTCTCAATCCATTCCAGGTGCTCTCAAATTCTGTCTTCTACATTTAAATGAGTATAACCCTGTATGGCGCTGGGTCTATGACCATACAACCTTGAACATACCCAATCTCTTATTGGAGTTGAAACGATCAGTCAGGGGAAGGACTTAGACTGGTACAGCTTACATGTTGAGTCTGAGTAGGGGAGGAGGCCTCCGCTGTCTGGGAGGAGCCTAATGTGCTTGTAATATGCATGTGAACTTTGAGCTGTTGCCATGCGGAAGGAATTACACTTCTGCAACTCACTTCCACCACAACCCCCGGGGGAACTCTAACCCAGGCATTGAGCAAAGCCCACACAGCTGTGAACTTGATCCCCAGCCTCACTGGGTGCAACGCAACCCCTCTGCTCCTTCCTTCTCCAGCACCCCCACATCCTCCAGGTTCCTGGAAGGAAGTCTCAGCCAGGGCATGGGACAGCAGAGCACAGTTCAGCTTCCCTGTCTAATGCAAAGAGCCAGGAAGGGCAGTGAAGAAGGGTGAGCTGAGGGCAGGTAGTGTTAAAAAGGGAACCACTGACTTCCTGTAAGCGTGGGTTCTTCTCACCCCTGCCTGTAGCACTGTGGAAGCTGTTGACTTCATCTCAAAGGGTGCACACAGACACCTCTGAACCTGCTGCTCCAAGGTCCTTTGCATTGAGGGCCAGGAAGACTCTCTCTGGTAACACAGAAGACCCCAGGTTCCTAGGGCTAAGACCACCAAGCTTCTGGTTTCCCATGCTCCTCAGCTTCTGCCATAGCTGTGGCCCAGCGCCGCTCACTGTGAGCTCACAAGGTTTCCAGCACATGCTTTGCAGCTGTGCCACCCAGCGAGAGGGGAAACCAGGGGAGCATGGCAGGCGGAGATCATTTCCGCCCACATCAAAAGGCAGAGCGACGCTTGCAGAGAGCTACAATGAGCCCTCCACCAACTGCTTGACATCTTCTGGGCCAAGATGTCTCATCCTACACCATGCACTGATGGGAGACCCCCTTGGACAGAGCATTGTGTTGGGAATTGGCCATACAAATGCATGGGTTTTAGGTGTCAGAATTCTTTCCTTAACCTTGATTTCCAGCGACTCTGTTCAACGCGTTTCAGCTCCACGTGCCACTCCCTCTTGGGATTTTATGGCACTCCACACATTCTGAGTGCATGGACCAAAGGTAGAGAAAAAGAAAGTTGGTGTTAGAGGAAAGAGTAAGGGGGTTAGGGAGGAGAGAGGGAGGAAGAGGGAAGAGAGAGAGAGAGAGAGAGAGAGAGAGAGAGAGAGAGAGAGAG
>LOJH01033714.1:2942-14793 GCA_001685095.1 Ellobius talpinus | reverse complement strand
GAGAGAGAGAGAGAGAGAGAGAGAGAGAGAGAGAGAGAGAGGAGAGAGAGACCTTGGAACACTCAGTCCTAAACGGGTGTCTTCACCCAACCCCTTCCCTCAGGACTCAGGAAGCTACAAGGAAAAGGAGGCAGAGATTTTAAGTGCCAGATGAGATGGATGACACCAAGGAATGAATGGTGTCTTAGACAACAGCACTGATGTACATATGAGCTCACAGAGACTGTGGCAGCACTCACAGGGTCTGCACAGTTCTAAGACACATGGAGTCCTAGTGTTGAGAAGGGGAGGTGGGCATAAGCTCCCACCCCTAACAACAACAGCAAAACTATTTCAATTTGACAGCTGCAAAGGAAATTAGTTTTCTTCAATGGAGTCTCACTGTGTTTATAAACCACACGTAAAGGTGGGCCCTATACCCAGTAGAAGGCCAACACAAATTGAACTCCATGTTATTTTTATACATTTTCTTTTGTCTCCTATTTCTTTGTTTGGACATTTTTTTTATCTTATTGATGTTTTACTTATATATTGTGGTTTCTGAATTTGTGTTTTTATGGGCTATGTGTGTGCTTTTTGTTTTTACTTGCCTGTTTATTTTCTGTAGAAAGATGGAGCTGGATGGGTGGGAAGGTGGGGAATATCTGGGAGATGGAGGGGAAACTTATAATCAGAATATATTGCATGAAAAATATTTTCAATCAAAAGAAAAAATCTATAAAACTTTCAGTGTTAAAGGGTTTACTATGGTTACATTTTTTAGTGTATGGCTATCAAAGAAATAATCTTTGGTGTATTGTGTAATGCACAAAAGGTGCTAATATGTAATTCATTATGTCAGGCCTCTGTATATTTTAAGTTTATTTGGCATTTCTTCACAGAAGATATTGTAATTGGGTCTGATACACTTCCCCGCTATTGTAGGCAGCAGTGAAACAGGTTTTCATGTAACCCACACCGACTTTAAACTCATTATGTAGTTGAGGATGACCTTAAACTTCTGATTCTCCTGTCTTCTCTTCCTAAGTGCTGAGATTACTGGGGTACACTACGCCTGGTTTTATGGAGCACTGGTAATCAAACCCAGGCCTTCGAGCACGACAGTCACCGTAGCAACTGAGACACATCCATAGTCAAAGCAGTACCTTTTAGTTTCCAATTTATAGATAGATCAAACAGAAGTTAATTATATTTGTTCAAGTGGCAAAGCAGAGTGGGTCTTAAACCCAGGAAGTCTGAGTCTGGGTTCCAAAAGTGGTAGGGCTCAGTGCACATGGGCTTTTTCTTCATTTGAGTAGATACAGATTGTTGGCTTAATGAAGATTACTCAAAGCTGAGGACTGCAACTGAAAAGCATATAAAAATAACATTTATTGGGCTGGAGAGATGGTTCAGTGGTTAAGAGCACCAGAGTTTGAGTCCCAGCACCAACATGGCAGCTCACTGTCTGTAACTCTAGTCTTAGCAGACCCGGCATCCTTTTCTGGACTCTACTGGCACCAGGCACACATGTTGTGCACAAACATATATGCAGGCAAAATGCTTATAAACATAAAATAAAGCAAATAAATGTTAAAAAAAATAAACATTTATTAACTTAGGCTGTATGGTGAAATAAAATTAAAAAAAAATCACAAAACCAGGTAAAATATCTGTGACGCCTTTCGACTTGAAATGTACATTCTAGGTGAAGTGAGAGACTTCCTTAAGCTTAACAGAGAAGCAAATGGTCCCAATTCCATCCCACAGGAGGAGACAGACCTGAGTCTATGGAGGTGGCATGGTGATCTAGTTCCATGTGAGGTGCCTAGTGCTAGTGTCTTCCATATTGAGACAATCCTCAGCATTCCTGGTATACAAGTTTAGCCAAGACTGCCCTTCATCTTCCACGCCGCACAGGATGGCAGTGGAATGGAAATCACTTTGCTGTGGCTGTTTGAGCTTTGGCAGCATTTTCTAAAATCTTCCTTTTCCATTCTTCATAATCCTGTGTCAGACTTTCATCTTTTGGTGGTTTATGTGGGGTTTCTATTACTTCTTCTAGTTCTGCAAGACAAAGTTATCAAAAGTAATTTCAAACTTATATTTACAAATGGCATAAAAGTAAAAATTAAAAGTATCTACTTCAATTAGGGTAAAAGAATGAGACCCTAAGGTGAAATCTAACATGGCAGCGTTCACTTTTCTTTCTTTTACATGCTAAGTGTTCTAAGACACTGAACAACAGTTTGTATACAAGTAATCCCATCATGAACAGTATGAAGTAGGTGTTAATATTAATCAGGTTTTACAGATTAGGAAACTGAAGTTTGTTGAAATTGTGTTACCTTTTCAAATGCACACAGCCAGTGAGTATTGTTAAACAATTAAAAAGGAGCCATTAACATCAGATTGTCTTTGTAGCTAGAGTTCCGATGTAAGTAACTAGAACTTAACTTGAAAATACATTTTTAGGGAAAAAAAGTAGCCAATCACAAAAGTTACTTTTCTGATTATCCAAATAGGGACCTCTTTCACATTAAAATACACTTAAAGGAAATGAGTAGTTTGACTCAATCGGATCTTTTCTGTTCTCCTTTTAGGTTCAGTCTATTAAGACTTACTATTCATCTACGAGGTGGAGTTCTCTGAACCAGTTTTGGGTTTGGTGCTGCCCAATTTACAAGTCAGTCTCTGTTTAAACTTTATTTTATTTGCCAAAAGATTCTATCAGACAGAAAGCAGGATATAAACTCAGGCAGCTTAGCTACCCACACTCATACATGTGTTTTCTTAAACTCACTGTGTGGCCCTGAGTGGTCTAGAACTTGCTCTGTAGACCAGGCTGGCCTTGAACTCAGAGATCTGCCTGCCTCTGCCTGTGAGTGCTGGGATTAAAGGAGTAGGGAGTGTTGGGATTAAAGGTGTATATCACCATGTTTGTATGGCACGTACTTTTAAACATTAGGCAAATTTTTATTTTTTGGCCACTTTAGATATATATTTACCTACACTTCTTTTACTTCCATTTTATTTTTGCTTAAAAGGCTGTAGATAGTATCAATGTATCACCCATGCTGGCCTGGAATTCACTATATAGACCAACTGGCCTTGAATTTATAGCAATCCTCTTGTGTCTATCTTCAGAGTGCTAGGATTACAGGTGTGTACCACCACATCTGGCTTGAAAAATAGATCTTCCTATCAAGAGATAGTGGTTAGGCTTTTCTCTAGTGCTGGCTCTTATCATGTAAACTAGGAATGTCACAGGATTGCTCACTGCATAAATCACACAGCACCAATTCAAGCACTAGGACAATTAGTGTGCCTTACCTTTTGCTGGTGGTTCAATCAATATCTTCTTTTTTTTCAGTGCTGGACTTGCTAAATCTCCAGAGTCTCCTTTCAGAAAAGGAAAAAGTGGTTTCAAGGTTAATTTTTTTATTCAATTTTATTATTTGGTTATATAGGTCCTTAGTTGAATCAGAGAAATTCAAAACCAATAGGAGCGAGAAAAATGAAGGAAAGGTAGATAACTTTGCTCCTCTTTTTTTCTGGTGTTTCTCTTGTTAGACATGAGAATCACTTCCATCCTATTATGGAACTCAGAGGCTTGCATTTAACACTGAAGTTTCTTTGTTTTGTGACAGGGTTTCACTATGCAGTGCGGGCTGACCTGGAACTCACTATGTAGACCAGGCTGGCCTCAAACACAGACATCTGCCTGTGCCTGCACCCTGAATACTGGGATGGCTGCTTGGACACTGATGTTTCTATTTTCCAGGCACGGATTTGTAGAATCATAATTTTTAAGGTACTAAACCATTGTATTTGAAGAACTGACATGTCAGTTTTCTCACTAAAGAATTCATAAACCAGCATTTTCAACTATGGAATACTCACTGTTAATCTGCTGCCCAATCTTCTCTAACTGCTTACACAGACGATCAAATATTGCTTTTTTCACACCGGATGTAGTTATCATTTTCGTTTTATCCACTTTTAGCTTCAGGATTCTAAAAAATAATTTTATAAGTTTGTTTTTTTCAATATCACCAATTTCCTTGTTAAGTTAATCAGATTACAAATTTATTACCATTGTCTACATTTTACTAAGATTCTCCAGCTGTCTAGATTTTCCTCTATCCCAAATATCATTAGCTAGAAGCTTATACCTTTGCTCTCTTTATTGAACCAAGAACTAAAATGCATCTGTTCTGCAATAAATGGGGCAAATAAAGACATCTCTTGTAGAGCTTCATGCCTCTTAAATGTTACCAATTTGCAGAATGGACTCATAATGTCTTCAAGTGTTCAACTTGCTTTGAGAATGTTTCTATTTATTTATACAGGAATGTTATATCACTTTGCTCCACTGCCAAAACCCAAAACCCTACTCATATTTCTCTAGAGCAAGCAATTAAAAACAGAACAAAACAACTGGGGCTGGAGAGATGGCTCAGTGGTTAAGAGCACTAGAAGGCCTGGGTTCAATTCCAGCACCCACATGGTAGCTCACAGTCACCTGTAACTCCAGGGGATCCAATGCCCTCTTTTGGGCTCCACAAGCAGCACATATACACATACACACACACCTCAAGACAATTGACCATTTCTTGCTCAATTTAATATAATTCTAAAAGTGGAGTTCTTTCAGTTTTTTGTAACATCAACTACATTCCTTTCTTGTACAATCAAATATCCTCGCTGAATTGAAAGGATATTGGCTGTGAATGATCACTCCTAGGTATACTGCTAATCAAGCCAAACACATCAAAATTAATGACTAGATAGTGAGAAATACATTCTTTAATAGACTACTACATGATTTTTATGTAGAAAGTCCTCTCAAAAGGTGAAATAACATCAAAGTTATAAAAAATTATTAGTATTTCATGGTAATAATTCATTATGTATACTGATAACTAAATATTTTGATGATTCAAACATAAGAATTTATTTCAGAAATGTTTAATACGCAGATGAACAGTTGTAGGCAGTACTTTTTAAACAATATACCTGGGAAATCAAACATGACCACTGTACTGACATTTTATCACTTACGAAAAGTAGGGTTTACAATGGGAATACCTTGCTTATTTATATACATGGTTGCCACTTGGAAAGTAAATTTCGTGAAACACTAGTTCTAAGTTGGCAGCTGTATTACCAAGTAACCAAAAATCTGAACACGGGGCTACAAACCCCAGCATGACAGGTTTATAGCAGACAATGTGCTGAGCTGAAGTCAGTGGAATTATAAACATTCTTCAGGAATGAAAAACTCACATCCTGGCAACATTTCTCAATGGTAAAAGAACACTCAGACTGGAGCGGGGCGTTGAGGCACACACACTTGAGATCTCAGCATTTGGGAGTCGGAGGCAGGAAGATTACCATAAGTTTAAGGCCAGCCTAGGATCCACAGTGACTTTCAGGCCAGCATGGACTACACAGCAAAACTCTGTCTCAAACGCCCACAGCAGCCCCTCCCTGCCCACAGCCCACTTACTTGCAGGTTGAAAGTAGCGCAGCAGTGGTGAAAAGCGGCCTGGACAAGTCGAGATCTGCTCGCTGTGCTTCTGCAAGACTGGACTCATAGCTAGAAGCAATGTTTGTGAATTATTAGTCAGAGAGTATTATTTCAAAGGGGCTCGAAATGCAATGAGGCAATTTAGAAACAAAACAAAACTTAGGTGTAGCTCCACCTGGCTTCCGACTTGAATTGAATTGTCCTGACCTATTGCTACCATTTGCTTGTTGGCTGTGCTGTAACAACTGACTCAGAGACTTTTTTAAAAAAGTATTTATTTAGAAGCTGAAGAGATGGTTCAGTGGTTAAGAGCAAGCGTTGCTCTTGCTGAGCACCGGGGTTCAATTCTCAGCATTCACATGGTGGCTCCTACTCACCCATAACTCCAGTCGACGGGACCCAATGCCCTCTTCTGACTTGAGGGCACCAGGCATGCATGTAGTACACAGAAATACATGCAGGCGAACACTTACATAAAATAAATAAATTTTAAGAATTATACACACCTTTGCAGTATCTTTGAAGCCATGTTCACTGCTTCTGTACAGCCGAACTGTACAGCTAGGTCTCTTATTCCAATATTTGAATTTAATCCCAGTAAACATTCAAAAGATTTAAGGCAGCTCTGATACATCTTCTTGTTCAAGCCAGAAAGCTTAATTAAATAAGCCTTTGAAAGGAAAAACACACAAATTTTAAGTTCAATATATTATTATTCCTAGATATTTATTAAGTGGTATTAATTATGTACTAATGTTATTTAACTCAAAAATCAACAAGCATGTCAAGCAGAATACTATTTCAAAGAAATCATACTACAGATGGGTATAATCATGCTTGTGTACAAATGATTTAAAAATAATTAAATACTGTCTAAGCTGTGGAAAATATCAGAGGGAGACACATATCTGTGACTTCGTTGGAAATGTGCAATTACTGGGGAAATAAGGGAGTACTGGGGGTAGAGTGAGGAAGGTGTGTGTCTGGAAGAAAGGGGGAAGAGCAGGATACCCCACCACAGTAGGACACCGACTCCATCTGAGGGAGTCAGGGGAGCAAGCAGAATCACATTAAGACAAAAAGGAACTTGTCAGAAAAGAATCCGGGGGGCGGGGCGGGAGGAGTGTGTGTGCATTTACAGAACTACAAGTCACTATTACAGCCTGGGGTCAGGGTAAGAGATCAAAGGGCTGCATAGTGATAGAAAGTGAACAGAGCTTTAGCAAACACATCAATTACGACACAAGTACTGTTAGATACATTACTCAAAGATAGATTTTTTTTCTATCAAGCCACAACAATTATCCAGTGGAAGACATTTTTTTTATCTTCACTTTATGTTAGAAACTGGCAGCTCACAGAGCTGGTAAACAGCAGTAACATTGGGTTTCGGCATGTGACTCTTCCTGACTCTAAAATCCTAAAACATGAAGGATTTTTGACAAGGCCTGGTTCAACTTTCAACTGCTGTGATCCAGAATAGCAGGGAAGAAGAACCGTTGGGCATGTCTAGGGGGATTATGTAACTCAATTAATTGAGGTGGGAAGATGTGCTCACTGTGGGTGGTATAATTTCCTGCCACAGGATCCTGGCCTGTGTAAAAAGGAGAAAGTGAACCGGGTACAATGATTCACTGATTTCTCCTTCCTGGCTGTAGCTGTCATGTAGATTCGTCAAGTCCTTCGATTTCTGTGCCAGGATAGATTGTACCCTTAGTTAAGAGCTAGAAATCCTCTCCTGTGAGCTGCTTTTATTGGGGTAATTTATCACAGCAACATGAAAAGCCACCCCCAAGAAGATGAAAACAAAACAAAGAAGCCTGAGCGCAATCAGATCGTTCACATGTCATATGGAGGCACGTACTCTATCCAAGGGGCACTCCATGCAGGCTGCGGCAAGGTCGAGGCATATGACAGCACTGCTGGTTTCTGAGCTGTGTGCAGACAGACCGGCGCACTTCACCTTGGACAGCCGCAAGTACTCTTCTGCTTTCCTGGGTAGAAATACAATTCGTTCACTAAGATTGTTCCAGAACTCAGTCCAACACTAAGGCAAAGAACTGAATGCAGCATGGTAGACTCCTACCCCATCTAACTTCTGTGCAAGTTCATTTGGGGCCTAGAATACACATCCTTTGGAGAAGAGAAGTTCTATAGATAGAACTAAAATGACTCCAGACCTAGCTGTGTCCAAGCGCTTTTAAAGAAGAGTGAATCCAAGTCTCCCCAAACAACCCCTCTCCTCACAACATTACTTGAAGAAGTACGCAGAGGTGAACGCAGGCAGGTTAGAGCAAATCAAATTCTTTCTTTCTCTTCCTTAAAGTGCTTCTCAGTTTTGGAGGGTTGTGGAAACAATTCTGAGACCCATACCATTTCTGGTCAGTAGCCCCGGGACGAGGCGTACGAACGTTTTATTTCTAACAAGATGACACTATTGCTGCGGCGGGTTCGGGGCCACATTTTACAGTCCTCTATTTAAATGAATACGGAGTCCCATCTTCACATCATTTCAGTGCTACTTTCTTCCCCTTCCTTCACCTCACTGGGTGCTGAGATTCGTGGCCTGGTTCTGCTCTATCCGTCTGCCTGAAACAGCTTCACTTCTAACGACAAATCATACACCGATCCTCCCAATCACAGGGCTTCTGAAGACCGAGGCGATCTGGGACACTCGTGACACATTTTTCCACGCGTGGCACTATCTAACAAATCAGCCTCAAAGCCACTGGAACCTTTCCTGAATTCTTACGCCCTACTCGTTCTTCCGGCTTTTCAATCTGTACTGTATCTACCTGACTCTAGCCATTTACAGTCCTATCCACAGGGTGTGCGCGTGGCTGGCTCACCGCCGTAAAGAGGTTCTCGAGCCTAAGAAATGACCAGAGATTCACCCTGACTGGTTCCTTTTCCGACCGCAGCGCACGCATCCCACAGAGCTAGACGACAACGAACGCGCTCTCAAGTCATCCCACAGCCTGAAAGTTTTTCTCGCGGTAGGGCCGCCCGAGTCTCGCTCAGACCCGCACCGCCAGTGCCTCCAGCGTCGCCTTGGGGCGGGGGGATCCAGGGTCGCGGGGCAGGGATGTATCCCAGCACGCACGGCCGCACTCACCTCAGGACACCCGGCTCCGCAAGACCGAGGCGCGGGGCGAGACGCCGCACCAACTCCGACTCCATCGCTGGAAGAAATGCGCGCCGAAATGCAGACTGTCAGAGCACTAAGACCCGCCCCCGGCGCGTCCGGATTGGTCGCGACAAGAAAATGGGAGCGTCCCTCAAGCCAATCCTGGTCTTCCTTCTGCGCAAGTGCACACGAGGGTGCGCTGGTCCCGGCGAGGTGGACGAGCCCAGCGCTCTATGGCTGCTCCTTCTGCCGCGATCCCCCGCAACACGGCTTCGCTTCCCGCTGTCCGTAGCCCGTGGCGTCGCAGGACCGGTCTCGCTCCGCCCCGTCCACTACACACTACTGTCTGCCTCCCTCCGCAAACCCACGCGAGACTTGAAGTAGGCCAATCGAAAAGCCGCTACCGGCCGAGGGCGGGGCTAGAGAGGGCGGGGCTCGGGAGGCCGCGTCACCTGACGGCGGGCGGCTCCGGCGGCGTAGGCTGTGGTGCTTGCAGGTCCACGGAGTCGCCATGGTGAGTGCGGGGAAGCAGTGGGCCCGTGGGTTGCCCCGGTCGCAGTCCTCTCTTGCTCCCGGCGGACGGGGAGCCTCGCGGGCAGTGTCGGGGCCGGGCGTTCCGATCGAGGCGGTCCTCGCTGGACGGGGCCTGCGGGATGGGGCACGGGCTGCGGAAGGCCGCGAGTAGGCTGCGGTGGGTTGCAGTGGGCGGTGGCGCTGGGTTTGGTCTTTGCCCCGAGACCGGGCGGCCTCTGTAAGGGGTGTCTGGGGCTGGAGGTTCTGGGTGTCGGCGGAAGCCTGCAGCTTGTATGGAATGGCCGCCTTCCGCGAGTCGGAGTTCCAGGTCTGCGGTCCCGAAGGTGGAGTTGAGGCTGAGAGGAGCCTCGGAGCTTTGGGCTGGCGCGGTAGTTGGGACGCGCCCTGATGGTGCTTCTCCACCTTTGTGCTCAGCTGTGGTCGCGGGCCCCATGACTTTTTCTCTGCTGGAAAGATCTTCCAGTGGGGCCGCAGTGGTCGCCGGCCTTCGCTGACCGCATAGCTCCCTGATCTTGCAGTGCTGTCAGCGAATTCTAGGGACCTGCTCACGTGAGTTTCCCGAAGGGCTGGCTCATGCTTGCTTTCACCGAACCCAGCCATCAGAAAGGAGACCACTTTTCCTTTCTCCTTCGTTCACCGAGGACTCTAGCGCGCTTGCTGGAAGCAGTGGTTCTCCTTTGCGTTTCTCTGTGATGGTAGTCCGTCGTGGCTCGGCACTTCTAGCTTCATGAACACGAACTTCCTCAAAATTCGAACCGTGTCTGTATTCCACAGGGCAAGATATCACTTGCATCCTACTAGCATTTGATGTACGCTGCACTGAACAGATAATGTTTTGGGATGATGGTGTGCTTATGTACGTTTTAATTATTTCAATATCTGTTCTTTGTATTCAGAATTCTATATTTCACTATTTCACTTTAAGTGTGTTAATAGGAAAAACCCGTAGTAAATATTTTTGTTGTTGATTTTGTTGAAGTGGGGCTTGGAGAGGTTATCTTGCTAGGCTCCGACCAGCCTGGTATTCATGGTCTTCTGTTCCAGCTTGCTGAGTTCTGAACATTTGGTCCCACAATTTGCTAAATCTTTGATGTGTACTACTTTAATATAATATTTTGTCTTACAAGATTTTTTTTTCTTCAGAACTTTTGTGGTCCGGATTTTGTACGTGACCGGTGTGAAGTTTAACTTTAGAATTTGTTTTTTCAACACTTCCTAGTTGGCCTAGAGTGTTACACAAAGCATTTGCGGATACCCTTCAGACTCCATTTATGTGCTGGCTGAGCCAGGCTGGAGCAGTTTTTCCTGTAAATTTTATTGAGAAACAAAACCTAGGTGTCAGTTCTGTCATAGGCAGTCTTTAGGGTCTGAGCAGGAATGCAGTCTTTGTGTCTCACTTTTGCATCCGGAAACAAGTGTTGGTCTCATTGGTGCTTTCCACCTAGAAATCCTGAGTCTTGTTAACTCACAAATTAACTCGCGTGGTGGAGGAGACATGCTTTTGAGACATACTTTAATTTAGTACAGTACTTTGGGGTTTTGATGGGATAGAGTTGTGTCAGGAGCTTGGGGAAGACTTTGGGAGGTAATGTGAACAGATTCTGAGGAGAACGGGCAGGAATTCTCAGCATGGAGAAAAAAGAATATTGCTGTTTAGTGTTCCTGGTGTGCTCCCTCCTAAGACTTTTGGGGTGTTGTTAAGTTAGTGTATGTATGGAATTCAAAAGTGTAGGGCTTTTGTTGTTTGCTTTTTTCTTTTTGCAATTCTAAGGATTGAACCCAAGGCCTTCAGCCTACTAGACATAAACTCCAACACAAACTCCCTAGCCGAAATTGTTTTAAAGTTTCTGTTCACTCATCATCCTTTGAAGTATTTGTGCCTTAACCAAACCAGTTTTAACTACTATTCTCTTCAACATGATCAAATTTGGTGTCTTTAAGGGATCAGTTTTCATCTTACTGTTGCTGTATGTTGTGTTGTCATATTACACCTGCAGCTTCTCAGTGGGAAAATTGATCATCAAATAGTTCCTACAACCAGTAGAGGTAATTGCTTTCCTTTAAAAGGAACATGCTAATAACTAATGCTTACGAAGTCTTTATTACTAAGTTACACATTCAGAACTTTGTGTGCTGTTTTATTTACCAAGTCTATACCAAAAAATGTGATAGTCCATTTTATAGCTGCATAGTGAAGGTTGTTTACACACAAAGCATGTTCCTATTAGTTAATTCTGCTTGACAGGGAGAATGAGTTCATTTTTTTAAGCAGTTTTGCTGATGGCATGGAGGAGTAGATTTGTTTTTTTGCTGTTTATGGTTTTGAAATAGGTATTTGAGGAGACCGTCTTTATTATTTTCTATTGTAAGTCATTAGCAATTCCAGCTATTTTATTTCCAAGTTGTTTGGTTTTTGTTATAAGGGAAGAGGCTGCTGTGTTCTTACAAACTTTTTTCTTGGTGTAAAAGTAGATTAAAATGTAGATGAAAGTAGTTGAGAGGGAAAGAGAAGTTCTTAAAAATTTGCAGTATGCTAGGCTTCATATAAGAAAAAGCTTGTCTATACAGCTATGCTTTAATTGGGTTTAGAGCATATTAACAGAACATAGCCATAAACTACCACCACATTTTTTGGTGCCAGATACTTTTTGTCTGTCTGTCTGTCTGTCTGTCTGTCT
>LOJH01033713.1:0-18350 GCA_001685095.1 Ellobius talpinus | reverse complement strand
CCTGACTTCAAACTCTATTACAGAGCTACAGTAATGAAAACAGCTTGATATTGGTATAAAAACAGAGAAGTCGACCAATGTAATAGAATAGAAGACCCAAATATTATCCCACAAACCTATGAACACCTGATTTTCGACAAAGGAGCTAAAAGAATCTTCTTCTTATGTTCAGCTGCTGCCAAGCCTGCTCTGACCAGACCGACCTCTGATGTCTGGAGCTCTAACTCTGTCTGGCTTTCTTGAATTTTTGCCCAACTGAAAACGTCCCCATATGTGGGTGTGCTGCTCTTAAGTATTTAAATAAATTAGTTAGCAATTCTAAGTCTGAGGTGATTCAGGTACTAATCTAGGACTTGTCCTACTGCTGCAATTGTGACACCTGTTGGCCATCAAGATTATTACACCTACTACAATTTTTCAAGCTATATACAATGAAGAAATCTTGTCTCTATGCCACACAGCAGGCTTGAATGCTTAGAACAAGATTCAAGAACTAGGAAGAATTGAATCAGATACTAAGGTTATACAAGGTCCGATAGAACCATTTTGACTTTTTTCAAATATTAACTAAAGCTGTACAAATAGGGGTAACAGATCCAGAAGCTAGACAAGTATTAATTGAATCTCCAGTTTCTAAGAATGACAACTTAGAATTAAAAAGATATTGAGTCTTTAAAGGTCAGATCACCACCAATGGATGAATGGATCCTGTACCCAGCCAATGTTGAGGTCATTTGACTATAATACTGAGGCTTGGGTAGGAGAAGCATTTTCCAAAGGTATGAGGAGACCTCAAAATGCCAAATATTTTAATTGTTGTAGAATAGCCCATCTTAGAAGGGATTGAAGACAAAATGTTTTTAGAAATATTTTTTCTTAAGGAAATGATAAAATAGAGGTCTTAGTATTCTGAATTATGTAGAAGATGTGACAAAGGTCAATATTGGACCAATGAATGTAGATCAACAAGAGACAAACAATGCAACCTGTTACCACTGGGAAACTCCTTGGGGAGCCTGTCTCAGGTCCCCAGGTCAAACATGGTTTAGCAACTTCCAGTCACTGTGGAGGACATGCCTCCCCAGGAAAATTAAAAAATCCAATGCCTGTCATAAAAAATAATCATACTGTTCTGGATGATAGAATAACCATGGAGGATGAAACAAAAATTCTAGTAGAAAATAGGAAAGGTATAGTTTGGCGGACTTCTATAAATGATCAAAGACCAAAGCTGAGAGTACGAATAAACATTATAATTGAAGAATTATTGGTCACAGGTGCGGATGTTACTATTATTTACTCCAGAATCTTGGCCTCCAAATTGGTCTCTTCAGGAAGTAGATGTTTAATGCCTAAGAATCAGAATTCTATCTCAAGTAAAACAAATCATGAGATTGATTGAATACATAGGTCCAGAAGGACAGAGAGGAAGGCTGAAGCCAAATGTGGCTAATACTACAGTAAATCTATGGGATCGTGATCTGCTGCAGTGATGGAATATCCAGATTAACATTCCTGCCATCTCAAAAATGGAACATAAACTAACCCTTGTTCCTTGGAAGGGTATTATAAGGTACTATAAAAAATAGTGACCACCCATTCAGGCTGTACAAAACCACAAAACATTTAGAAAACTTTCAGAAGTACCAATAGCCCTACCTTTAAAGTGGTAACTAAGAAACCTATAGGGTTAAAAATTAAGCTTTAACAATAGAGAAAATGAGTGCCTAGAAGAGCTGGTAAAGGAGCAACTAGATGCTCAGCATATTGAAGTCTCAACCAGCTCTTGGAATTCTCCTATATTTGTTGTTAAAAGAATTCTGGAAAATGGAGAATGGTGACAGATTTAAGAGCTCTTAATAAGGTGATTCAACCAATGGGCCCTCTAAAATCTGGAATTCCTTTCCCTTCCCTATTGCCTAAAGGATGACCTCTTACAGTTATTTATTTAACAGCTTGTTTCTTCACTATACCTTTGAAAGAAAGAGGCAAAGAAAAATTTTCCTTCACAGTGTCTACTTATAATATTTCTCTGCCTACTAAAAGATATCAATGGATGGTTCTCCCACAGGGAATGTTAAATAGTCCACCCTGTGCTGATATTTTATAAGTCATCAATTAGAAAAAATACCTAANGTTTATCATTACATGGATGACATTTTGCTATCTGATTCAAATGTAGATACTTTAGAAAGCATGTTTGAAGAAGTAAAGAAAGTTTTGTCCAGTTGGGGATTAAAAATTGCTCATGGAAAAATACGAAGAGAAGATTCTATGAATTATCTAGGTTATAAAATAGGTTTACAGAAAATTAGAACACAAAAAGCACAAACTGGGAGAGATTAATTACAAATGTAATGACTTCCAAAGATTGTTAGGAGACAATTCCAATCTATGGTCCACTTCTGGGATAACACCTGATCAAATAATTCATTTAAACAAAACCTTAGATTGTGACAAAACTTAAGTAGTCCATTTACCAACTGAACCTGAGAAAGAACTGACTTTGATTGAAGAGAAATTACAGGAACCATATGTGAAAGACATGTATCTGAATCTTATCTGCATCCTGTTCATATTACCCTCCAGATATTCCCCTATAGGAATTTTAATGCATAGGGAAGATATTATCTTATAATGGATCTTTTTTTAACCACATAAACCAAGTAAAAGTTCTCTGAATTAATTATAAAAGGAGAATTGAGACTTGGTAAATTAGCAGAAATTATAGTATCTTTTACTAATGGTGCAATTAACAAATTATGACAAGACAGAGGATCCTGGCAAAGAGATTGTGCTAATTTTTTGGAGAGATTAATAACAACTATATCAAATATGATAGAATTAAACTTATAAAGAGAGCTAATTAGATTCTTCCTCACATTATATGTGACACACCAATAACTTGAGCCCCTACATTCTATTCTGATGCAAATAAATCAGGAAGAGCATCTTACAAATCAGACGATTTAAGTAAAGTGGAGCAAAGTATTTATGATTCTGTCCAAAAGTCATAGTTGTATGCTATTCTGATGGTACTAAAGGATTTTTAAAGAACCTCTCAATATAGTTACTAATTCTCAATATACAGAGAGTTGTTTTGTGTACTGAAACTGCTGGATTTATACCAAACAATACAGAATTGAATTGTTTTTATCATTTATTCAGGTTCAAGATATAATCAAGAATAGGCTTCATCGTATGTATATGACACATATCCAATCCTATATGGGTCTGCCAGGTTCTCTAGCACAAGGTAATGCAGAAATTGATAGATTATTGATTGGAAATGTGCTGAAGGCCTCAGAATTTTATTAAAAAATCTTGTCAATAGCAAAGGTTTAAAAATGAGCTTTTTTATTACATGAAACAAACCAAAGAGATTGTAAGGAGATTTTCCACTTTTTTTAAATAACCAAACATCAGTACTAATGGGAACTCAAAGGAATGAAATCTGGTAGACTGATGTGTTCCACTTTGCAGAATTTGGAAAATTAAAATGTTAACCACACCACTGATACCTATTCAGATTTTTCAATGGGCAACTACTTTTAGTTCAACAAAGGCTGATTTGGTAATCACACATTACTAGAAGTTATGATCATCATGGGTATACCTTCACAAATAAAGAGAGACAAGGATCCAGCATACATCTATAAGGAAATGAATCAGCTTTTCATTGATTGTAATATAAAGCATATTACAGCTATACCACATAATCCTACAGGATATGTATCTATAGAAAGATCAAATCAAACTATAAAGGATATGTTAAACAAACAGAAAAGGTTAAAAATACCCCAAAATATTGCATTATGCTTTATCAACCTTGAATTTTCTTAATGCTATTGAGAAAGAAACAATGACTGCAGAGAGACTTTGGATAATAGAAGAAACTTCTGAATTAAATCAGTCAGTATATTTCAAGGATGTGTTCACCTTAGAATGGAAAACAGGACATGTGCTACATTGGGGAAGGAGTTTCACTCTTGTACCACAGAAGAAGAAAAGCTATGCATACCAATAAAATTAATCAAGATTAGTTTTGAAAAAGAGAAACCTCTTGATAAAGAGAAATGACAGGTCATCCACTGGTGTGGGAGGTCCTTCTGTCTATGTATTGTTTTTATTGGTTAATGAATAAAGAACTGGCTTTGTCTATAGCATGGGAGTAGTAAGGTGGAGTTAGAGAGAAGCAATGGAGCTGCTTCCAGCGTCAGACATGCCGAAACTAAGCCACTGCCACATGGTGATATACAGATTAATAGAAGTGGGTTAAATTAATATATAAGAGTTGGCCAATAAGAAGCTAGAGTTAAGGGGCCAAGCAGTGATTTAAATAATATAGCTTCTGTGTGATTACTTTGGTTCTAAGCTAGCCACGTAGCGGAGAACCAATAAGCGACCCTTCTTACTACAATCTACAGAGATGATAATCCCACCATTTATATGGAAGCCTCATAAGGGTTGGGGCAGAGTTCTGTTCTTGTCTTTTCAGGAAAATACCCATCTTTGAAAAATCAAGAGACCTTGTATATTTAGATGCTAAAAGAACAAAAGATAAATATCCACAAAGAATTACAATGCAAAGAGAAATATGATTTAAAATACTAACATCTGTAGCAAAGTTAAAATACCAATACCTAAACATTCATATAATAGGAGTCATTAAAATTCAAATCTGGCTTCAGAGTTGGATGGTGGATATCCTTCTTCAAATTCAAGCATGTTGTTAAAATAAAAGTTTAGAGATTCTCATATCAGAAGCCACCTGGTATGGGACAGAAGAAAGAAAATCTAGGGACAAATATTATCAAAACTCAGCCTTCAAAAAATTTGAACATCTCCCTATATCTATTTTTTATCATTGTGATACTTTTCACTGAATATATGTCTATATGAATAATATTTCAGTTTTCCAAGATAAACAGTAAATATTTCTGCAGTAATCTTAGAAGTCTTCAGGTAGAAGATGAGGCCCATAACAACAATTCCATCTGGTTGATATGATGCCATTTTGCTGATAGCACCACTTCAGTATTGGTTTTGGGTTACAAAGTGCTCAAGATGATTCCAACTTGGTTAGCTGAGATGGTGTGACTTCTTACAGCATTCTGGACAGAACTTCAAATAAGAATTCAGAAAAACCAGACCATCCACTCAGAGACTATCTGCAATTGTACAAGACAGTAATCATGAAACTGAACCATCAGTTTAGCTTTTACAGGATCTCATAGAAATGATAATGCCCCCATGACAGCTGGAAGTAATTCTAGAGAACAACATCCCCTCTCACAACAAAGTTTGTCCTCAGGGTTATGGACATTTTTAGGGATTGGTTATAAGAGGTAAAGTGTTGGGGTGGAAATGTAGTAGAATCAGGAATCACTTTAGAAACAACAAAAAGGGAATGGATGGGATGAGATAATAGTAGTTTATTACTTGTGATTTATTGTTTATAGACAATTTACAATGGTATAGATTCTTGTATATTGACACAAATCCATATTATATTTGTTATATTAAATATGCTCCTGTTTCTGTTTACAATATTGGTTCACCTATGCAATGTTATTTTGCCATATTTTATGCATGCATATTTCTAACTATGCTTATAATATTTTGTATATTTATGCAATTTCAGGAAAGATTTATCTTATTGCACTATACATTTCTACCTCTAATCAAACACACACATACACACACATATATATAGCTATTTGTATGTATTTATGTGTATATATATATATTGTTTACACTTTGAGGTCATTGTCTTAATTTGCTGCCCATTTGTTTGAAGATTGTCTAATTTTTTAATCTGAAGGCTTAGACTTTAATCTATGTAGGTATTAAGAATTACAGGTCAATAGTCATCCATGTTTGTCATACTTATATTTAGACTAGTCAGGTTCTTCAGATGCGTAGAGATTGTATTCCACATAGATAGAAAATTTTCAAACACTTCAAAGGACTGTAGAATATTGCATTTAAGTAAATTAGGATTCTGTTGGCATGAGACATGATTGCTCCTGGCAGCACTAATATATTTCAGAGAGAATGTTGTACACTAAAGACACTCCATTTGGAGATTGTTGTCTTCTTGGAAAAATTGGAGTTTGGGCAAAGGACTACCCCAGCCTCAACTACTGACAGAATGCAGTGTCCAAACAAGATAAGTAGGATACAAACAAAAAGACTGCCAAACTTTGCCAAGACAGGGTAAGACAGGTTTTAAAATTTTTCTACCTCTGAAAATGGTCTGTTTGATACTCTAGGCCTTAGCCAAAGGTGGTTACCCCAATGTTGCAAATAAGATTTTGGGGAATAGTGCAGGTAGCTGATTATCTCTGTCATTTCTTGCACCTTTTGGAAGCTGTTTGATTTCACTTCCTGTTTACTCAGGTAATACTATTTCCCTTCTCATGTCTTTGATGTGGATGAAGACTAAATAGTTCAAGTTACTTTTTATGACATAGCCAAGCCACTTTAATACAAGATTTAGACTCCTTAGGATAGGATAACTATTGAAACATTTAGCATATGTTTCTTGTTTGATGTTGTTCATGCTGGTTGTAATTCTAACTTTTAGGTATGTTTTGTCAGTTCTTCTCCCTGGACAATACTTGATATTTGTTGTTATTGTATATAGTTTTGTATTAGGCTTAGAACTCTCTTGATTTAGACAAAAGGCTGAGGTGTTGTGGGAATTCCTTCAACCAACAGCCTTTAAGATATCAGCCCATGTTAGGCATGGTCTCATGTACTATAAGTCCATAGGTAAAACATGCATGGCTCTCTTTGCTGGTGGATTTGGTTCCAATTTTCAGAGCATACAGAAAACTGTGGCTTGCTACCCTTACTGTGAATTTATTCTCAAATAAATAAACCTTTGTTATACTCCATTCTGGGCTAACGTGGCATTCTTTGGCATGACTACAGCAGAAAGAAAATGACAGATACATTTGCAAAAGAAACAGTTAAATATTCTATAATGGAACTCTAGATGTGTATAATGTTATTTTGAAAATAAAGGGTATTTTTCCTTGAGCATTGGTTGACTCCTCTTGAGCTGAAGACAAAATTTCATTACTTAAATGTTTCTTTCATTTTAATTGGTTTAAAAATTATATGTTCATTAGAAAGTAATTCTTAATGATACTTTCTGGATTTTGAAAAAATATTTAATTATAGTATGTCAAATAAAGACTATGACAAACATTTTTGACCAATGTCTTCTTTTATTCTTTGGCCTCTGCTCAATAAACTGTTCTGGTTGGCCATATGCTCATTAAGGTGTACTAAATTGTATATTTCTACATTTCCTGCTTGAGACCTACTGAACAGTTTTGATCTCACATCAAATCTTGGAATATTTCACCTGTAATCACAGAGCTTCATCATTGTTTCTAATGCAAGAGAATTCTATTTGAAGTGCAGTCTGCTTCTCAGAGAAGCAGTTCTTTTCACACCAATTCAGGAGTCTGCTGTATTAGGTCTGGTCTGCAGAAGAGAGAGGATTTCTATGTTGGTTCAGTGTGGAGATGATGTAACCTCAGTCAACAGGCAGAATGAGACAGCTGTTCTGCCTATGCAGAAGCAGAGACAGGAATATCCAGATTCCTTTATCCTCAGTAGAAGTATTTGATGCATATAAAAACAATGGTGGGTATTTCATATACACATATTGATTTATCTTTAAACTCAGCTCTTAACTGCAGGACTCTGTACAGACAGGGTGGTAGAAAGTATTAGGTATTTTTCCTCATAGTTTAATAGATTATGAAAAATAAATACATTTGAGATACAAAACTGTAAAGTAGTATGGCAAGCCTACTTTATTTATAATAACCCTCATTTTAAGTGTTAATTTGCTGGAACAAAAGTTCTAAGCCCCTGGGTTTTTCAATTTTGCTCTTGTTTGATTCATTTTTGTCTTCATTCCTTCAGACAATTAAATTTAATACTTTGCTGCTTTTGTTGCTGTTGATGAAAATCTCATTATCTATCTACTTGCCATGCATTTATCGAAGCATTCATGGTGGTTTTTCTAGTAGTTTAAAAATTGCCTTATTATTTACTATTTGACAATTGTAATGTATTGTTATCATATTCTCTGCATTACTTCACCTTGTCCCTTCCAACTCCTAAACACTGCATTCTGTTTCCCAACCAGTTCTCCTCCTACATTCATATCTTATATTTTTTGCACAGGTCCTACATAGGTGGCCATAGCTACTGTTTACTCATGACTATATGGATCATGCCATATTCGGAAGACAGTATTTCATAGGATCCTTCTGATCTAACTCTTACCATCTTTTCATTTTTTTCCCAATGTGTTCCCTAGGTCTTGGAGGTGGTACTTTATATTACTTGTTTAGGGCTGTAGACTTTAACAGTCATCTAATCTCACCATTTTGAACAGTTATGAATCTCTGACTCTTGCTATTGCCCACTCCAAAGAGACTTTTCTCTGATGAGGGCAGAGAGCAGCATTAGTCTAAGAGTATACTTAAAAGACGGTATGGCTCCATATCTGTTTACCTTAATAATAATAAGCACCAGTGACATTTTCAACCATAGAATTTTCTCAGGTCATGTTTCCAGTACCACATATGTCTTTCTTCTCATGACGTAAAACTCACATCCAGTTGGCAAATAGCTGAGATAACATATTCAAACTGGGGTTTTCTTTATTTTACTTAGAAATTTGCATGATGCTTCAATAAAAAGGATGCATATATTTTATCATTCCTGTATATTTCTAAGCCATATTATATATATGTATATATATATGAGCCCATAAAATATTCACAGAGATAAGTTATGGCATTAATGAGAGCAATAACTGGTAGCTGTGTATTATATGTCAAGAGTAAAGGGGGATAAATACATTGGGGATTCTGTGTTTAACCAATGGTTTCAATTAAAAAGTTATTTGATTTCTTGCCTTTGTCAGTTGTTTCTTTGCTCAGTAATTAAACATAACCCAACTAATGCCTTTGAGAGCATTTTACAAAGCCCAATAAAAATAAAATAAAATAAAATAAAGAGTTTTATTATTCACAATAAACTTTTAAAATATTGAGTGTAAATGTACTTTTAATATAATTTTCTTTTTCCCTTTAATTGAAAATATATTTTTTCTTCATTCAATATAACCTGGTTGCAAGTTTACCCTCTCTACCCTTCTTAGTTCTTCCCCCTCCCTTCTGGATCTACTTTCTTTCTATATGTTTCATTGACAAAAACAGGGTTCCAAGAGATAATTACCAAACATGACAAAATAAAATATGATAAGATAGAAAGAAAAAGGAAAGAAAGAAGAAAAGAAAACAAAAGAGAGAAAGAAAAAAGAAAGAATGAAACTGAAGCTTTGCAAAGTAACCCAACAGAAGGAAAAGAACCCTAAGATCAGGCACAAGAACCAGAGACCTACTCATTCACACATTCAAGAGTCTCATAAACTTTAAACTAAAAGTTATAATATACACACAGAGGGCCTGGTGCAAAAACTGCTTCAGTCTCTGCATTCATCTGAGTCTTGCTCTGTTGATTCAGAGGGCCTTGTTCTCCTGGTTTCTTTCAGCCCCCTGGTTCTAAATGTCCTCAAGCCTCCTCTTCAATGGGGTTCTCTAAACTCTGAGGGGAGGAGTTAGATGGAGACATTCCACTCTGTTTCTAGGACTCTCTCTGTGTAGTGTCTGACTGTGGGTCCCTGCTCCTCTTCCCATCCACTGAAGGAAGATGTGCTTCTCTGATGATGACTATAAGGCACTGATATGATCACAGCAGATTATTATTAGAGGTCATTATACTGATAATTTTATTTGAGAGATCAGTAGTGTTTGACTTATCTAAGGTCTCTTGGATATCTAGTCTTTAATACTTATTTACCCAAGCAGTGTCAGGTAGGAAATCTGTCTCAGGAATTGAGTCTAAATGAAATCCGACATTAGTTGGCTACTCCCACAAGGTCTGTGCTAACATTGCCCTATTCTATCTTGCAGGCAGGGCAAATTGTAGATCAAAGGTTTTATGGCTGGGTTGGTTTTTACATTTCTTTTTGGGTATTGTGCAGAACACTTTCCCCTACATTCTAAAATTTTCATTTAAAAACATCCTGTACTTATTTACATGTTTAATAAAAAATACCAATTAAATTTTTGAAAATAGTAACATTAAAAACACAAAGTTATAAATTTTACAAATTTTACACAGTTGAAAGGCAAAATTTTAACAGTATAGAAGACCAAGATCAACCATGAGCACATGTTCATCTGATAAGACCTAACATTCCTGGACAGGCTGAAGGAATGACATCCATCCATTCTCTGCTTACTTTGTGTCCACATTTGCCAGAGTTCAACCTGAAAAGCGGAACAAGAATAATTAGGAGCCCATTAGTTGAAGCTAGCACTTAGAAGTATAAGCTCAATCTCATGTATATTTTTGGCATGACCTTGATTGCATGTGGTTCCCCTTGAAGCCAGGACCGTCTCCCTGAAACTGAAATTGCATATAAAGTGCCTGAGATGGACCCAGGAAATTTCAACTCCTTCTTGCTCTCTTGCTTAAAAACATGACCAAACATGTATATGACAGTATGTACTGATTTAATATATATGAATTGTTTCTTCACTTCTCACCATTAAATTCTTTCCTAATGTTTAAGGGTGTTATGAGACATTTAGTTTAATCTAGTCAAATGGCAACTTTACAAAGTCACTACCAGGATTTGTTGTCATTTAGGGCTTCCAAGATTTGTTTGTCGTTCATACAAAATTCAGAATTGATGAAATTAGAATAAAGTTATGAATAATTAAAGTCATGAAATGTGCAAAGAATTTAAATATTTCACAACTGATGATACTTTTATTCCCCTGTCAATGCAGCTGACACAAAACTTTCATTTATTCTTTTAGAAGAGTCAAGAAAAATCATGGCAAATAAACCCTGCTAATTTTTATCCAATATTAATGTTTACAGTGAATGTTTTGAGCTGAGTTTGAGAAGGAACACATATGAACATTATTATTAATGAGAAAAAGACAACTCTATATCTAGTGTCAATTAAAAACACAACACATTTGCTATGCATAATTGGTTTTATCTCTCTGCTTCCTTTGAAATTATTCCCACCTCCTTTTCCAGAATGTTCTCTGAGTGCTGGCCCCAGGAAAGTTTGATAAAGATTTTCTATGAGTGAACACTCACGTTCACTTTTTCTTCACAGTTTGTCTAGCTATGTCACGTCATTGAGTGCTGCCTATTGCAAGAAGGAGCATCTCTTCTCAAGCTCGAGAGCAGCCCAAGTTTAAGGGTACAAACATAAACCTTTAGAATGTAGTTTAACAGCATAACCATTTAGCAAAGTAACAATCATAGGTTCCCCTGCTAGGTTTCAGGGCACTCCCACCTTAAGCTTTGGGCTTTTGGCTAAGTTTACAGCATCAGGTATAAATTATTAGTTGTGGAGATGGCTGTGAATTCAATCAGAAAGTGGTTGATTACCCGATAGCAGTCATTCCATTTTAAAAAGCATACTATGCAGCTAGAATGCACAAGCACATGGGCATAGCTATTCAATCAGTGAATACAGGTGCACACATGGGGCACACATGATTTTGCAGTTCAGAAAACTTTCAGGAGTCAGTTCTCTCCTCCCAAGATGTAGGTCCTGAGGATTGAACTCACAGCTAAGCTGGAAGAACCTGTGCATACCTGCTGAGTCGTCTCTCTGAACCACTCCATGATAATTTTCAAGTAATCATTTTCAACAGGTGGTATTTCATATTAACTAAGTAACAACTTAGTTTGTTACCATGCTGTCACTTAAATAAACTGTAGCTTGCTCAGGTGATGCAGATTACCAAATGTGGATCAGGCTTCCTATTTATCTCTGAGTAAACAGATTCATGGATAAAATATTAGTAAGTGAGGCACATAGAAGCATTTGTTGTGGGAGACATATAATTCAGAAAAGGAAAAGCTGAGAGGGAATTTGGGACAAATTGTCTTTTTTTTATAATAACAAAGACTAGTATAAAGGGGGGATTTCTTTTAGATGAAGCTTCAGAGACTAGAGTGTATGTTCTTTCTACAGTAGTAAACAGATGTGAGGTCATTCGATTTTTAAAAATGTTTGCTCTCTGCTTATTATTAATTAGAGTGAATATTTAGCTGGGAAATTTTCTAGTAGAGAACAATGATTTGAGATTTAGAAGTAAATAACCTAAAACCAAATAGCTGCATTGTATATTTTCATAGCAGGCATACTTTAATACCAAGATCATGAGTTTATTAAATATATAAAATATATATTAATAATTATATTAATTTTTAAAAATACTTCACACTTTCCTCTAAAAGAGATGATTTCTCTGTTACCCACAGGTATATCTGAATGCCAAGTAGTTATTTACTTAAGTAATTTCTAGAAAACACATTAACATATAATTATTAATATATTATTACTAGTCACTCACTTTACCTACAGAAAATGGTGATTATACTAATGAGGGCTGTTAAACCTGTTCACATGATAAATTAATCCTGCATAATGCAAGTTGTATATTTGCCAAAAAATTGTCTCAGTTTGTTTGCCTTTACTGAAACAATGTAGGGAAAATGCTATGAAAACTTCACCTACCTTGTAATAAGAATGACAGACTGCACTAAGAATCTGATTTACAAGAACTAACTGAATGTGATAACTTTGGGAAGAGGGCAAAAATAAATTGAAATGCCAGACAATCCAAAGTCAAGAGATTTTTGTTTACACTTCACTATATACATTTAAATATATACAGTACATAAAACACACTGAATAAATGCATGAGCATGTATTAAAATAATTGAAATAATGGAGTCTAATTAGCCCAATGTACATAATAATATCTGATTTAGCACTGGAAAAAATAAGTAAATTCGATGTTAGTTCTTCAGAAATACGTACATTCCTTCCATAGTATAAAATTGTTACCATTAGATGCCATTTCTCAATCTCTTTGCAGGTGACTTGACTTGTGACCAAGCTCTAATGGAATGGACAGTAGGAATATGCACTAATGACTCATCTCTTTAAAATCTTCTTACTCTCTCATAATTTCTGTCCTTGTGGCCACTTCAGTGTGAGTCCTTAGGCTGATCTTGAAATGTATGCTTGAGAGCATGGCAGTGTTGACTGAGGTTTTTGTCCCACCCAGTCCTGCAGTCATTCAGTCCCAAAGAAACACACATTAATTATAAACTAATTGGCCTATTAGCACAGTCTTCTTATTAAGTCTTATAACTTATATTAGCCTATAATTTTTGTCTCTGTTAGCCACATGGCTTTGTACCTTTTTTGCCGAGGCGGTCACATCTTGCCTGCTCTGTGTCTGGCTTCCTCTCTGTCTAGGTGAGGACTGCAGATTGAAACTTCCCTCTTAGAATTCTCATTGCCTTGCCTCTACTTCCTGCCTGGTCGCCCCACCTATACTTCCTGCCCAGCTACTGGTCAATCAGCATTTATTTAAAATACAAGTGATTGGGTACAGACCATTGTCCCACAGCAACAGAGTCTCTATTAGCTTCACCAATTTCACATGTGGATAGACGTGTGGAATAGAAAGTTTGCTCATTTTCCAGTAATGATTTTAGGTGCTATCCTTTGGCCTGTGGTAAGCCAATAAAATTCAATGACTATACAGCACTTTGTTTTACCAAACCCATTTTTTTCTTTTCTCAAGTATCTTAAGTTTTGAAAGTATTGAGCAAAATAAGCATGAGTTATTGAAATGTATAATGCTAGCCGAATAAGTGTGTGTGTGTGTGTGTGTGTGTGTGTGTGTGTGTGTGTAAAATCATTTTGAATTGGACAATTAATTTAAAATGTTGGCATATACCATCAAATTTTATTGTAAAAATACAATTGTAAAGCCTAGGTATATGTACTGTAGAGGCAGATTCTAGAGCCTTGTGGAAGATGGGAAGATTTAATTCACATGGCCAGAGAAGCAAACGATTCTTAACCAGGGATTGGAATGCTGCACTGTGTTACTATATATACAGGGAGAGCTGGAGATGCAAGCAAGCGCTCCTCTCAACACGAGGAAAATGGAGTTGGTAACAGCAAGTAGTATGGCGCTGAAATCATGATCAACAGCCATCTCTTAATCTCAACCCCAGAGATACACTGAAAGCTAGTGCACATAATACATTCAGAGAACAAGGCTTATGTGCTTTTCCAAGTGTGAGAAAGTAGGGTGAAGCCAAGCTTCACCTAAAACTTCTTTCCCCCACCAGTAAAGCAATAGGGAACATTCTAGGGAAAACAAAAAGAAACTTTCTGGGCTATGTTTCAAGTTTTAAACATGCAAACATTCTTAATAAAGCAGCCTCAGAAGTAAGATATATGAGATTCTCAAAGGATGAAAATGAATGCAGATGAGGAGGAGAAATTTCTGGGAAGCAATAACAAATTTATGAAGAAACAACAGATAAGGGACTCCCTGAATTCACAAGGATGTGACGGTATCTACTTTAAGGATACGCACATTTCTGCTCATTCTCTCCAAATTGAAAATAGGCAGCGAAGTTAAAAATTTGCATTTTAATGAATTGTATAGTGTATGAGTGACTATATTCTCCTCTTTTTATTTGTCAAATAAATCCTGGTTCTAAACCTAACTTAGAGAAAAGAGGAAGTGCATATAACTCCAGAAAAAAACGCCTGCAGAAATGTTTATGGTTTTATCTACTCCTTTTTGAATATTGTCATTTCTCCACCTGGGCAAGGGGCCTAATTCCTCTCCCTGTAGGACGGGTCTCTGTTCTGAACTATGAAGAAATGTGGAGTGCTGCTATGTGCCTTTGGCTGCATGCTAAGGAATCAATTGCTGGAGGCTTCTCCCTGGAGTCTATGGCCCTTTCCTCCTTCACTTCATCTTTTTCTGATTCTCCCTCATCCCTCTCTGCTCAGCCCATCATCCGCACAAATCTACACTTTGGAATCCACAGAGAGATGGCATGTAGATTTGAATGAACAGAGGCACACACAGTCAGCTTCTAACAGAAACCTTTGGACTCCTAACAGGGTGGATCTTTAGGGTGTTGCTGCCCCTGTCCTTTGAGTGTTTTTGTTTGTTTGGTTTGGTTTGGTGTTTGCATTGCTGAGCATAATTTAACAAAGGAACTGTCTCTACCTTTCCCACTTCAAGTTCCTGACTCACAAAATTTACAAATGTAAGGCAAGTTGTATTTATTCCATGAGTGAGTCCCAGCAAAGACTGTTTCATTCTGTTTTTAATGTGTAACTGGAAGACACAGGTTAGATTTTTCTTTCCTTTCTTCATCTGAATTTTAAATTAATAAGAAATCCGGGGCTCAGTGATGAGCTTCACAAAAGCAAGACTTTGATTGCTGCTCAGTATATCAACTTAATCATTCTTATAAACATAATATTTTAGATCTCTGCCTTAAAAGTCATAAGAAATTATCAACCTTGCTTCTTCATTATTGTTTGAATTATTTATTTTCATGGTTATTAGTTATCTTCAGGCAGATAACAGTTCACCAAAACTATAGAGGTTTTGGATACTTATTTTTGTATTTTCGAGACAGAGTTTCTCTGTAGCTTTTGGTGCCTAACCTGGAACTCGCTCTTGTAGACCAGGCTGGCCTTGAGCTCACAGAGATCCACCTGCCTCTGCCTCGTGAGTGCTGGGATTAGTGTGTACCACCACCACCACCTGGCTGGATACCCATTTTTTTAACTCATGATTCCTGTAGGTTATAAGTCTGAACCATAATTTATAGGGGCTTTCTGATAACAATGTCATAAAGCTGAGGAAGACATTACCCAGGCTGCTAAGCCATCAGAATCTTGACTGGTGAAGAATTCACTAGCAAACATTCTGAGACAAACAGGGTGAAAACATCTTCTTGTACTGTTAGAATGTATTTCAACTTATTTACTACATGCTAGCAATAAGTAAACAAATAAAATAAAATGTTGAAAAATCCAACTCTTCCAGGGTCTCTTTTATTTTCTCTCTATTGAATGGCTTCTCAGGTCACTCTAAACTAGAACAAATCACCTCTTGATGAACTTAAAGTCAAAAGTGTGGGGAATTAATTTACATCTGTAATAGTCCTTTACTTTTTTCATATATCATTATCTAATGAAGCAAATGACAACCTGTCACTTTTAGAATATTTTATTTATTAGAAGCAATTATTGTTTCTATCAAAACTCATGAGAAGTAAATGATACAAAACAAGTCTACTTAACTATAATGTAAGTATTGAGAAAAAATTGATCTAGTGAACAACCCAATTATATAGCATATGCCAAAATATACTTAAAAACACCTAATAATGGACAAAATCTTTAATTTGCATTAAGAAGAATGTTTTTTAATTAAAAGGGCATTTCATAAGTACAGTAAAAGTTACTTTACTAGTGTAAGTAGCAATACAGAAGTGATAAAATAAGACATTTGAAGAGAGAGACACAATATCTTGGAATAATGAAAGGAACCACTGAATAAATATAGAATGTTCATTCTTTATATTGGACAGCAGAAGGTACACTGAGACTGTCTTAGTGGATGAAAGGTAAGAAAAGAAAGCACAGAGTATATCTGCATTGCAACCAAGTAGAGGGCTGAAAGTGCATTCTAATGAAAGACTTCTTTGATGAGAAATCGGAAGAAAGATTTGGGATTGGAAATAGAGACAATGAAACTATCTCTTCTTTGTTCTCCATTGCTGAGACACCATGTGTAAAATTAGGAATCTTGATTTCTTAAAAAAAACATTTGTCTATGTTTGTCTCCTACCTATCTGCTGAATAAAAATCACATTTGTAGGAGCACATTTGTACCTTCTAGACTTACATTGATTGTACTGAAAATATTTCATTTTTTCCATGCTTTTTAAAAGATCAAACACAGAGTCATATATCACCTGCCAAGTGGTGACAACTTTATCAGAATTTTCCTATTTCTTTCCATGTACTTTATAAGTGTTGACAACTTCAGTGAACTCTGAAACTCCAGTTGTTAGGGAACAACATTGCATTTATTCAGTATTAATATTTACTTGTGCTAGGTTGATGTGCCATTGTTTTTCCATAAAGCAAGCCATCCTACTTGTCCTTGATGTCATGTTAAATACTCTAAAAAGCATGTCTCCACAGTAAGGTTTGAGAACATCCAATGCTTCCCAGAAGATCCTTATAGAAAAAGTTAATTATGATTCAGAAATCTCCCCCTAAGAAAGAATATAACAAAAAGTGATATCATGAAGACAAATTTTATTAAAGAGAAAAGAGATTTATTTTCCTTTTCCTTTTAGATATTTTACGTTTTTGGGAGAATGCATGTATCTCTGAGCATACGCATATGACACAATGTTTTCCATTCAGCAGTAGATGGGTGGAATTGAGAGAACAGGTTTTGGGGTTCTCTTTCTTCTATCATATGGGTTCTCAGGAGAGAGAAAACAGTGTAAGCTTTGAAAGCAAATGTGGGTAGACACACATGTATGTATGTGCATATACACACACACACACATTCCATTTAGGGTTGAAAAATTTTCAGTTTTTTTATTCTCTTTTTCTTGGCCAGTTGTGGGTCTCTGTGTTTATCAACAACAACATCTCTGGTGAGGGTTAAGAGATGCATCAGCTATGTTATAATAATGAGCCATTAGGAGTTGTTTTAATGCTATGTCCACCTTGAAATGTAAAAGTCACTATTGATAATTAACTCTAAGGTCAAAAGTGACTTTAGATGCTTCATTTACAGAGGTTTGAAACTGATTTAGCTTTCTGGGTTGTCTTTCTCTGCTTTGCTATCAGCTGGCAAATTCTAGCCACACTCTCGCTATATTAACCAGGAAATATAGGTGAGTGTTGCCTTTTACTCTATGACATATTAGATGTCACAGTTCATTCTTGAGTGCATCCTGTTGGTAAAGTCAATGTCTATTTCTAATATGCTGATCACCCAGTTTGGTAAAATAGGTAAATACAGATCACTAAAATCCAAGTAAAAACCCCACCTTATGAATCTACAAACCAAGTAGTCCTACTAAAAGAACAGAGGCTGAGGTAGGAGAAAAGATGAACACCAAGAGACATGCCTGAAAACGCCTGTGCCACCTAGACTGTAGAACTTAGGAAGACAAAAACTGACTCTCAAAATCTATCTTCTCACTTCTCACTTCTGTGGGCATTAGCATACTTACAACACATCACATATATCACATATACGTGAGAGAGAAAGAGAGCAAATTTTAAAAGATGCGGGATTCCCCTCTGTATGCTGTGAATACCATTGGTTAATAAAGAAGCTGTCTTG
>LOJH01033712.1:0-16215 GCA_001685095.1 Ellobius talpinus | reverse complement strand
CGCTTAGGAGCTGTGCCGCGCTCGCCCGGGGAAAGCATGCTAATGGAGACTTGCTTTCCGTGGCCGCGCTGGTCTTATTCTCAGTGTCCCAGTACCCAGACCGGGACTGCAGCCCCGGCGTGTCTGCACGGTCCGCAGCCTCGGCGGGATCGCCCTCTCTCTGTTCTCTTCTTTCCACCTTAGTCGTGAATCAGGCCTGGAAGGTGTGCTGTGCCTTCACTTAACACTATTCTTTTGTTGGTTGTCTTCCCTAAACCCAGCCCTCCTCCTTCTCCGCCCTCAAAAATCTTAGCTGCTGGTGAATGTGCCGTTGACTTTGTGATTAAGTTACAATTTAGAAAAGATTAATCGACAGCACCTTTGCTTATTTAAGACTGCTTTGCTGTGGAGTTCTTACGTGATTCTCACTGTTTTGCAGACCATGAAACGGTGGGGCACGCCCCTTCAGAAGCTGTTGTTCAAGACAATCTAGTTTTGTTTCAAAAACCTCGTAAGTCACTTATGAAGTTTCCTGTTCAAAAATTGCAGTACTGCAATGAAGAAAAGGAGAAAGGTTACTTCAAATCTTGACGAGAAGATCCATCTGGGCTATCACAAAGATTCTTCAGAAGAAAATGCTGCTGTGGAGTGTGGCCAAGTGACCTATACTCAGTCTACAGAAAGACCAACCCCTGAGGCTCTTCAGTGTTACCAAGACCTTCCTCCCTCTCCAGATCAGAGAAAGCTTTTGAGTTCTTTACAGTATAATAAGAATTTGCTGAAGTATTTGAACGATGACAGGCAGAAGCAGCCGTCTTTCTGCGACTTACTTATCATAGTAGAAGGAAAAGAATTTAGTGCTCATAAAGTGGTCGTTGCAGTTGGTAGTAGTTATTTTCATGCGTGTTTGAGCAAAAACCCAAGCACTGATGTCGTCACCCTGGATCACGTAACACATTCGGTTTTTCAGCATTTGCTTGAGTTTCTTTACACGTCAGAATTTTTTGTGTACAAATATGAAATACCTCTTGTTTTAGAGGCTGCAAAATTTCTGGACATTATCGATGCAGTGAAGCTGCTCAATAATGAAAACGTTGCTACTTTTCAAGCAGAACTAACTGAGAAGTCACCTCCCGACGAAACACTAAGTGAATTAACTGGAAGACTATCAAGTAATCATCAGTGCAAATTTTGTAGTAGACATTTCTGCTATAAAAAGTCCTTAGAGAATCATTTAGCTAAAACTCACAGGTCCCTGTTATTGGGGAAAAAACATGGGTTAAAAATGCTGGAGAGAAGTTTTTCTGCACGAAGGTCAAAAAGGAATAGGAAGTGTCCTGTTAAGTTTGAGGACACTAGTGATGATGAACAGGAAAGTGGGGGTGGGTCAGACAGTTTGCATCAAGAAAGTTTTGACAAGGAGAAGTCAGATAGGAATGATTCTGAGGATCCTGGAAGTGAGTACAATGCTGAAGACGACGAGGTAGAGGAGGAAATGTCAGATGAGGACTCTGACACTGAGCAGAGTGATAAAGATAATGATGCCGAAGAGGAACCCGAGGCTGGCGATTCTGCAGGGAGCATCCACGAAGGGTTAGCTCCCCTAATCATTCAGAACAGTAATAAGAAAATCCTGCAGTGCCCCAAATGTGATAAGACATTTGACCGAATAGGTAAGGAGAGCCTGTTTCCTCGCTCTAAACATAAACACTGTGACTGTTTTAGAGGTAGTCATTAAAAACTAAACTTCGAAAGGGACTTGTATGAAGAGTTCTGATTTTTAGCACATCGTTTATCTTGTTAATTTAAGTTGGTCGTGCATCAGAAATCTGATATTTACTTTCTCACGTTTTTGTCATGGTGTCTCTACAGGTTGAAGGTTCTGGATTTGGGAGAAAGACTCTAGAAAAGCAACAGTTATTGTATATAGCTTTTGACCACCAGTTTCATTTTAGAAGTGCTAGTTTTGAGTTACATGTACATTGATTATAAAATTGTTAGGTACATTCTGCACATAAAATGATTAAAGCAGTTTAAATAATCTGATCTTGTAAAAGAAACCATGCAGTTCTTTCCATACATAACTGTTTTGTCCTAGGTTACGTATGCTGTTTGCATAGATCAAAATTTGGTTTATAAGGTATTTTTAATCATTTGCTATCAAAATAGGTTAGCATATAGACTTGTTTTACAGTGGAAACTTCTTTTTTGCTTTTACGGTATTCTTTGAATGTATTTCTAAGGATACTCTTCTCAGTTCAGCTTCATGATTATTAATAATTTTACTCTGTTTCATACACAGAAATAACTGAACAGCTTAGTCAATTGGAAGAGCTTTTGTGTACAAGAAACTTGTTAGTCCTGGCAGTAAATGTCACTGTAGGTCTATCAATGTGAGTATATACAGAGAGCAGCTTTTTGGAGCTGAGGTACCTGGTAACATTTTATCTTAGAATATTTTATTTTTCCTACACATCTTAGACTTTGTACTCCCTCCTTATGGTATTCTACAAACTTTAATTAGCCTAATTTGACTTGGAAATCAGTGAGCAAGGGTCAGTTCACTAAGGGCATTATAGGTCCAGCATGTGGGTCTCAAACTGTTCTCTTGAACAGTCAGTCTGTGAGGTACTTTGTTGAGGGAGGACTTTCAGTACCACTAGGTTTGGGAAACTTAATACACAGTCTCTTTTAACATGATACAATTCTGTAATAATACTAGAAAATATGTCTGTTAATTTTGCTTAACCTAACTTTTCTTCCAGTCGCTTTATAAATAAGGTATCATGAGTGCTCTTCTTAATGTTCCCAGGAAACTAGAGTTTTAGGCACATGAACTCAGAAAACGGTGCCTAAGATTGAAGGTAAAAAACCAAAAAGTTTGCAAAAGGTCTTTTACCAAAGTCATTCCATATATTATGAAAATCAGTAGATTACCATGTACGGTTATTTCCAACATGCTTTTCAGAATGAATTTTACATTACAGTCTTTCCCTTCTGGTGCTTGACTAGCTTGGGCTTGCTTAGTGTTCTTTCATTCTTCTATGGCCAAGTATCTCTGTCTCTATGTGTGTCTATCTAGTACTTGTTTAAATCTACATGCTGATTTAAAAGCTGGAACTGGTGAAGGGTCATACCGCTATGTTTTTAAATCTAGGCCTTGTGTGAGTTGTTTAACCTGTGGAGTTTTCCCCCTTCATAAGTGAAATGAGCTGATGCTGATGTGTTGTTATAATATGAATGATTATGGTGAGAATTAAATGGGATGGTTCTGCAGAACCACTTAAGTACTACACAGAATGCAGGTATACAAGAATATTAGCTGTTCCTGGTATTTATTAATTTAACATGGATGCCTTTCAAGCCCTGTTAAACAGATAGGAAGTGATTCTCTGTCCACAAGTATCTGAGTACATGCAAAAATTATAGTATAATAAAGTTAATGTTATCAGGAGGATCAGGGAAGTGATGAGTGGCTTCACGGAACTAGTAATATTGAACCTGAAACTTACAGAATAGGGTGACATTTACAAGATAGAAGGGTCAGTGTGTAAAGGTATTGAGGTATGGTATGTTCTAGAAATTGCTAAGGTGTGGTTGTATTTCAAATAAGTAAAGAGGCATAGAAAAAATGATAAGCACTAAGTAGGCAAGTAAAGCCAGCTTTGGGATGGCTTCAGTGCTGTACAGAGGAGTATGTTTTATCTGAGGAAACTACTGGGGAGGGGAAGGTTAAAAAGAGAGAATGCCAGCCAATGAGTTATAGCCAGATCATACTGTCTTCAGTGTGAGGAAGGAAATTGGGCAAGGAAATGAGAAAACCAAATGCTGCTTGGATTGGGAAGTCGAGTGACAGCGGCAGTGAACAGTGGGATGAGGATAGAGCGGTGTCTGTGGCGAATGTCCTCAGAGCAATTGGTGACAGGTAGGATGAGGAGTGGTAGAAGATACACTGTAAATGTTTGGTCTGCTAATCGCAAAACAGCTTTATAGCTGTATTCTGTCATTTTTCATCTCATGCTTATTTTACAGGATTTTAAAAAATCCTCAAATTTTTGATTATCATTTTGCTAGTCTAACTAAATTGAGGCTGAAACTTATATTCTTTGTGCTTGGTTACTGTGCTTTGCATATTTCAGGTCATTAACATTTGCCAGCAAGCACTTACAGGCTTGAAATAAGTTTAAAGGGTGTTATCTGGATTTCCATTGGCTTGGACGGACACTGTTGGGCTTCTTTATCATCTCCTTGTTTGGCTGCCTTAAAGAGATAACACTCTGAGATTTCTGTTGGAACCATTAGCTGTACAATACATGACCAAAAAATTCTATTCCATTATTTGGATCTTTTATTCTTTCTGGTGCTGCAAGTAACACTCTTGATCTAGTTAAGTCTTTCCAGAGACTACCAGCTGTCTATTTCTCATCCAATTCTCATGTAAATAAGAGTCCTTTGACCTTGCTGCCCCTTATACCAAAAACCTACTGGGTAAAAAGCAAAATAAAGAGATGACAGATGGGCTAAGACAGAAAATTTGGATAATTTATAGTTTTTTTTTTGTTTCCTACACAGAACTAAAATCTTTGAAGTAAATCACCATCTCCTCTAGAGACAAAAACCATTTTGTGTCCCCTCTCCCTCTTTACACATGAGTTTATATGGTCTGTTGGGATAGGACCCTCCTTGGTTCTTAGTGAATTGTGACAATGGTGTAATTCTCTGCAGAATACTTTATGTGCTCTTTAAGGTGTGTTGTATGAGTAAGTGCACTTGAGAGTAGCAGTATCTGAAATGAAATATGGTAGGGCTATTCAGTGGTGCTTCTCACAAAAACTGCATGTAAAATTGAAAATAATAACCTGAGCCATATGAGGGAGTAAAATTTGAAATACATCAAAACAAATTTATTCATGTGAAAATGTCTTTGGTTTGCCATTCTAACTTATTGAGATTTGGTTCAGAAGATGACTGCACAGTTTTCCACTATATGCTCTGTTCTATTTTTTTAAATAGACTGTTAAGTCTGACGAGAACATGCTGATTTTATACATTGATATGGGAACCTCTTCACACAGAAATGAAGAAATGAATGTAGATTGTAGATTTGTTTCTACCGAGGAGTGTCTCTTTCACACCCCACACCCCTGCCAGTTGCTTTAAGTATGAGATTTATTGGGGGATTACATTTTGTTTTTCTTCACAAATCTCTGGAGATGCACTTGGATCTTCTGAGTTAAGCTTTCCCTCAAGCTTGTCCTTGTTCAGAATTCCAAGTTCCTGGAGACAGTGGGCTGTGCAATATGGATGTGCATAAACTTTTGAGTTTGTAACTTAAGGTTTTTCATTTCTGTGATTCATTATGCTATAGGAATTTATCTCAGTCTTTTGGCATTATTATATTTATTCTATTATTTTTCTTTTGTAAATTATTTAAATCTTATTATAAAAAATCTTGTAAATTAAAAAAATCACATTTAACTATATTTACTTCAAAAGATTTTTTTCAAAACCTTTATGTTTGGGGATTGGGGAAGTAGCTCTACAGATACGAAGCACTGAGGACCTCAGTTGAGTTCCACATAAAAAGTTGAGAATGGCTGCATGTGCCTATATGTCTCAGATTGAGAAGTGGAGACAGGTGGATTCCTGGAGTTGGTTGACTAGAAGATAAGCTGATGGGCAAGCTTATTGTACATTGAGCCACCTGTCTCAAGACTACAAGGTGGAGGGCCTTGAGGAGAACACCCAATCACAACTAACACACACACACACACACACACACACTCACGCACGTATGCATGCATGTATGTAGGTATGTATTCATGCACACACAAGTGCTTTGAGCTGTTTAAGTTTAATATTTTTCCTATTAATCTTTTTAAGACTACTGATCTAAGAAGGTGAGGTTTAATAGTTAATTTTTAAAAATTAACTGTCTATTCTATGATTTTAATATTCAGTATATATCTTAAATTTTATTCCAAGTAGAAAAAAGGCTTGATTGCAAATGTAGTAAAAATGCTACTAAATACTAGTATAAGATCTTTACAACTGTAATATGTTTATAGAAAGTAAGCAACTGGTCCAAAATTTTTCTTATACCTTATATTTTTAGGTTCCATTTGGAACCAAAACTGAAATTTGTGCATTAGAGAGTTGATACGTTGTTTCCAGTACTGAGACTCTGTACTAAAGATGCTGATGGTAATAATGACTAACATTTATTAGTGTTTACTAGGTACTCAAATGATTTAAGTATCATTTATATATTAATTCATTTATTATATACAAACCCATAAAGTTTTACTAACTCAGGTCCTGAGAGGGTAAATTTTTAGCTTAATTGGGACACAGCTAACTGAGGAGGTGGCAGATAACAGTCTTTGTTTTCTGGACAAATGTATGTAAAAAGAGGATACAGACTTTTTGCAGAAAATTTTATGCATATTTTGTTGTTTGGATGAGGGAGAGTTGAAGCAGAGAAGTTGTTTGTCCCAAGTCATATATTCTACAATTTAAGGAGAGGGATTTGTGTCTCTGTACAAAGATCCAACGTGGCCTGTATTTACCTGTGATTTTTTTTTGCCTCAGAAACATAGACATTTATATTTTACATAATGATATAAAGAACTTTATGCTAAATAAGAATGGAAATAAATTAAACCAATTTTATGCGTCTGTTTGCTTTCTTTTTCACTGTACTTTTCTAGTTGAGCAGTCTGTGTTACAGCTTCTTGGTTATTTCTACTAGGGTACCTGTATTGTCCGTTCTGAGTAGATGAAGATCTTAGGCACGTGTTCCACATGTATGACTGGTTGCCTTTTATGCCTGTTCATCTTTTCCTGCTTGCTCAGATTTTACCTGCATGTGCTGGATTTAGCATTTCATCCACACAGCCATACTTTATTGTCTTGTATCTTAAGGAGTTCTTATATAAATGGGTTGTATTGTTAATTATTTGTTAACTCTTCTAGCTTTGTTGCATTCTTTCCAGAATGCCTCCTGTGAAATGAAAAATAACAAACTAAGTAAACATTTTTTGTAACATTTGAATAAGATCTCCCGATTTTGAATACTGAGTTTGTGAGTACGTGTAGGAAAAGTAAATTGTGGATATAATAAATGTTAAATGAGTAGATATTTTTCTACATGTTAGTTTTACGTTTAAAAAGTACATTCAATATTCAGAAATTGTCAATACTTTTTCAGGAAAATTTCAGACATTAAGATCTATTTCATTATTTTTGTTTTTTCCAAACAGGATTTCTCTGTGTAGCCCTGGCTTCCCTGGAACTCACTTTGTAGACCAGGCTGCCTTGAATTTAGAGATTTGCCTGTCTTTGCCTCTTGAGTGCTGAGATTAAAATCGTGCACCACCACAGCCTGGAGCATTAAGATTTTTAAAATATCTAAACAAGTAAATGTTTTATTACTGAAGCTTTTGAGGGAAAGTATACTTTAAGCAGTAAGCTTGAAGCACCGAGTCTTGAGGTTCATTTGAGTTAGAAATTTAGGTAAAAAAATTTCTTTTGTTTCCTTCACAAATTTGGGTGTTTATATTATTAAACCTTGTGTTTTTATTCCACTCTGAAATTTTAGTCACAGCACAGCAGATTTGTTAAACTTAATTTTCTTCTTCATTGTAGGGAAATATGAGAGTCATACCCGTGTGCACACAGGTGAGAAGCCTTTTGAGTGTGATATTTGTCACCAGCGTTATTCGACAAAGTCTAACTTAACTGTTCACAGAAAGAAACACAGTAATGAAGTAGAGTTTCACAAGAAGGAGCACAAATGCCCTTACTGTAATAAGCTTCATGCGAGCAAGAAGACACTAGCCAAGCACGTCAAGAGGCAAGTATTGTCTTGCTTCCATTGTGTATGTCATTGTGCCTTCTAATGGAAACACAAGTACACTGGAAATGTCTACAAGGTGCTTATTTCCAATGCTGTCACTGCTTTATGGTTTTGCGGAGTTTACAGATCAACAAAACAACAGCCAGGGTTAGTTTGTTGATATAGTTCATAGTTTGTTCTATTGTTGAGTTGAAGCCTTTTGACCATGCAACAAGAATGTGGCCTCTAATGTACAATTTATGATGCAGTTTGAGTATCTTTTTTTTTCAAATTTGCTTTTGACAAGTAAGTCTTCAGAAGTATGTGGTGTTGAAACTTTTAGAAATTTATTTTTCACATTCACCTTTAGTGTGGAAAAGTTTGAGTCATACAGTGTTGAATATTAACTCTAAAAACTGAAGTCTGCACACATGCAGATTTTATTTAAGAATACATTTACATAGACTTTTCTTAATTTCTTTGTAACTTAGATATATACATAAAATCTTTAAAATGGTGGAACCTATATTCTTACTAAATGTACCTGTGATTATAAGAAAAATCGAGGCCTAAGGTGGGTAAGGTTGCTGATGACTGTAATCCCAGCACCTGTGGGGCTGAGGCCGATAGATTGCTGTAAATTTAAGGCCAGTTTGGGCTATAGAATGAGACCAGTAATAACAACACCAAAAATGAACAAATCATGCCTCATTCTTTGTGTTTTGAAGCAGAGTTTTTTGATTTGTAGCCTAGGCTGGCCACCAGTACTAGCTCCGCCTGCCTCAGCTTCCTGAGTGTAAGGTTCCAGGAGGCATGTACCACACTGGGCTAGCATCTGACTCTTGAGATCACTGTTGACTGATTCATATGAAATATAGACTTAATTAGCATATTTCCCTAATATTTTCTCTTTTTCATAGATTTCATCCTGAAAATGCACAAGAGTTTATTTCCATCAAGAAGACTAAAAGTGAAAGTTGGAAATGTGAAGTAAGAATTTGTAATTTCTATTAGAAAATCAAAGCAAATGTAATGTTGTCTTTTGAGAAACAAAGGTAATTGGGTTTAAAGTAATGGAACTTACCTCACTTTTAGAATTTTTTAAATCGAATTATTTGAATTTTTTTTTAAATTTCTCCTGCAAACACAGTTTCCAGATAGTAGGTCTCAGAAATGGAGATTCTGTTTTGGTTTTTATTATTCCCTGATCTTGTCCCTAAATACAATTAGCAAAATCACTATGCTTTTTATTGAGAGTTGTGTATAATGATCTCTAACATTACTATGGCAGAATATAGACGTTAAAATTAAACTCTCCATTTTTGGTTGTCCTTTGCTGTATAATAAACCATGTTGAAGTTCAAGGGTTCTTAAACTGCTTTTTACTGTTTCTCATCTTTTTGTGGGTCAGGAATCCAAACTGAAGACAGGGCTTTGCTAGGTATTTCTTTGATTCTGTGCTATGTTAATCAGAGTAACTGGGTTGTTAAAAAGTACTGGATGATTTTTTTCTGGTTTTGGGGCACTTTCACAGTGACTTACTAATATAGCAGTCAATTTGGTGATGGCTGATGACTGGGGTTAGTAAGGATGGATCAGGGAACAGGAGATTCTTTTCTTGCTCTTCTTGAAGCTGCTTGGGCTTCCTCCACCCTTCTAGTATAGTAGCTAGGTTCAGAGAGAGAGACGGAGAGACAGAGAGCGGCATACCAATAGAGACAGACAGGTGGGGGAGGTGTGTGTGTGTACTTTTGTGTGCATGTGTGTGTATGTGTGCATACATGTGCATGCCAAGAAGCCTAGTCAAGGCCTCAGAGGCCCCAGATCATAACTTCTACCACATGCTATTGGTTAAATGGTCAGTTCTAGAACAAAGTGGATGGGAGAAGAATTCAGTGGGAGTAGTAGCAAAAGAAATCTGTTTAATCTGTCACGCCCCTAAGGATTTTTTTTGTAGTATTTAGTTGTATAGAGTTTAATGTTTAATATTGCTTATCATTTACATTGCTAATATAAAGATTAACATATCTATCTATCTATATCTATCTATCTGTCTGTCTGTATATATACACATATATATGTATATATATACATATATGTGTGTGTATATATATATATATATAAATATATATATATCGCACACTTCCAGAATTGTTCCTTCTCTGATTGCAGTTCCAAAACACTGAAGTTAATTTCTTTGACTCTACACAAGTTTTATCATCCTCAACTCTAAAAATGATATTGATAGTTATGTCTGCTCTGTATCATTTTTTGAGCATTAAATAAAATAATCTTGGAATTGTGTCTAGTTGGTACTGCTATCTGTTGTTACAGCAGCTTCACTCTTTTTAAATCCCTGACTTAGATAGCTTTTTGTTTGTTTGTTTGTTTTTCAAGGTAGGGTTTCTTTGTGTAGACCTGGCTGCCCTGGAACTCACTCTGTAGACCAGACTGGCCTTACTCAGAGGACCTCCTACCTCTGCCTCCCAAGTGCTGGGATTAAAGGTGTGCACCATCACCATTTGGCCATATATCATATTTTTATATACAGTGTTTTCTTATTTCTGAAAACTGAGATAAAAGTTGATGGGTTTACTGTGATATAATTATTGATAATCCTAATTAAATATATGGTAATAATGATAAAGAAATATTTTTATTCCTGATATAAATTTGGTTTTATTTTGTGGATTAAAAAAATTGATATCCATGAGTGGAGAGGTGGCTCACCTCTTTAAAGAACATTGGCTGTTCTTGCAAAGGTCCCAGATTCTGTTCCACTGAAAACCATCAGCTCCAGGGGACTCAATGCCTTCTTCTGACATCCATGGGCATCAGGCATGCATATGAGGCACATACACATATGTGTTCAAAACACTGACATGAATAAATTAAAAATAAATCTTTTTTAAAAAAAGAAATTGTTATCTAGAATTAAGAGTATGTTATAGTCATGTTAACTATAGAATGATTGGAAGTTCATTTAACTTTAGGGTTAATTTAACAATTCTGAACTATAATTCTTCTAGTGTTTCTTATCCCCCACCCCCTTTTTAGCATAGTCAGAAGATTGATAATACTTTGGTAAGTTTTCTGTTGGAAGATGTTTATCTTTACTTGAACTTGTATGTTTTATCTTTATTATGAGCTTTTTTTTAAATTCAGGCTCAAATTAAGGTAACTACATTTTATATACACTCTCATTTAGATTTGTAAGAAATCTTTTACTCGGAGACCACACTTGGAGGAACACATGATTCTGCATTCACAAGATAAACCTTTTAAATGTACCTATTGTGAAGAGCATTTCAAATCCCGATTTGCACGGTTAAAGCATCAAGAGAAGTTCCATCTGGGTAAGTTGTGTTTTCATAAAGCAGTCATCTAGTTTCTGATTATCTGAATCTAGAAGAGCTTACCACTGTTAAACTGTACTTTTTCCTCTAAAAAATCTCCATTGTTTGGAGATTGTAAAGAGAAGGGAGAAATGAAGTAATTATATTATGGATCTTAAAAAAAGTCTCTTTTAAAAGAGTAGTTTTAAGTAAATGACAAAATTGAGAAGGTGCAAGTAGTTATTGTATTACCAACCTCTGTATATAAAGGGTTATCCCACATCAGCATCCCCACCTCATGGCTATCAGCCTCTTTACACACATAGCATCCCCACCACATGGTACGTTTTAAAAAGCAATGAATGTCCAAGTTTTGTTGATTGATTATAAAATGACTGTAGTTATCTGTTTACAAGTCTTGTTGTGTATATAAATTTTCAGTTTGCTTGGATAAAAACCTAAGAAACATGAAGAAAAGGTCTATTGTATTTTTAGAATACATTGTTTGTTAGAAATTGCCATCTTTTAATAAGCTTAGCATGTCCTTAATTCAGTTTTCTTCAAATAAATTTGTTCATTAAAATTTCAAAAAAAAAGAAATTGCCATCTTGTCTTCCAAAATGATTATGCCAACTGCATTAGAACTCCTGTTACTTTAGCATTTAACATTTAGTATTGTCAGAATTTTGTGTTTCAGCCACCATAATAATTGCTTACTATATCAGTAATTCATTTGCATTTTACTGGAGATGTGGGATTGAACATCTGTTCATGTGTTTGTTATTTGTTTTTGATCTGTGTTAAGTCTTTATGTTTTAGTGTGGCTGTTTTGTTTTTTATTGTTGAGTTTTGAGACTTCTTTTAAAAAATACTTAGGTATTTTTATGTGTGTGTCACATGTCACTGTGTATGTCTATAATGAGGTATTGGGGCAACTTGTAGGAGTTGGTTTCTCTTTCCACCATGTGGTTCTCAGGGATGGAACTCAGGTTATCAAGTTTAGTGGCAAACACCTTTACCTGCTGAACCATCTCTCTGGCTTGGAAATTCTTTTATTTTTTAAAGACTTATTTTTATTATTTTAATTGTGTTTGTGTATGCGTTTTTATATCTCTCTGACTTGAAAATACTTAATTTTTTAAGAATTTATTTTTATTATTTTAATTGTGCTTGTGTTTTCATATTGTATGTGCCCATAAGAGGGTGGGATGTTGAATTTACAAGTGGTTGTAAACTATCCAACATGCCTGTTGGGAACCCAGTGGATCCTCTGGAAGAACAGTATATGTTCTTAACCACCTAGCCGTCTCTTCAGTCCCTTTAGAATGCTTTATGTATTTTGTGTTATGCTACTTTATTAGTTATTCCTTCCAAATCTGGCTTGTCACTCATTGCATTGACAAGGTTCTGCCATAGAACAAAACTCAACTTTCAAGAGTGTCATTCTAAACATTGTCAAACCCAGTATCACCTAGACTTTTGCCTATATTGTTTGTATAAGTTTTATAATTTTCTATTTAGGTTGGTGAGCTATTTTGAGTTCATTTTGCAAAGGACACAATTTGTAGACTGTCAGGATTTGTGAGGTTCTCTAGTTTCTTTCTTGTACATGGTTGTCAAACTGTTTTAACGCCATTTCTTTTTTTAAAAGACCATTGTGTGGCCTTTGCTCCTTTGTTAGTTCAATTCATCTTTGTTTGAGTCTATCTGCTGTTCTGCGTACTGTCTGTATTATTAAGCTTTATAGTAAGCATTGAAGTCTGGTAGTATTCTTCTAACTTTGTTTTTGACTTCAGTATTATGGTGTCCAGTCTGGATTTCTTGTCTCTACATAAAGATGAATATCAGCTTTTCAGGCTGGGCTTGGTGACTCACTTAGGAGCTGAGACAAGAGGATCCACATAATTTTGCAAAATTTGTGCTGCATAATAACTCTAAACTAACCTTGTCTACATGGAGAGACCATGTTAAAGAAAAAAACAAATTCAATTTATTGATACCCTTCAAATAATTTGTCAGGAATGATCGGGATGTCATTAATTCTGTCTATTAAATTAGACGTCCTGATGTTCTTGAGTCTTCCTGCTTATGAACATGGGATATCAGTTGTTTATTTTCATTAAAGTTGTCATTTATTGTTTTTTGTTTTACTTATCTTTATATCTTTCCTAATACTGTAAGGCTTTTTAAGCTGTTTTTTTCTGGAGGACTATTGAAACACTCTTGATGAACTGTGGGTATTGAATTAGGGCAAAGGGAGTTGTACTTACAGTTCCTGTAGATCAGCAAATATGGCTTGGTCTTTTTTTTAATAGCTACAATATCAGAGGGTATAAACAATTCACAGTTGATCATTGATTAGATCTGATTAAGAGCTTGAAACAGGGCATTTGATTTTATAAAAACTTTTTCTGAATGAATATACTTAGTATATTTGGAATAAAATGTTATGTCTGAGTTTCTACCTAAATCTTATGGCCTAGATGGAGAGTCAGATGGAGAGTCAGATTTTAAATTTGAAAGTATGGCTTGGTAATTTTATGCAAGTTAATCCTCATAATGATATATTGTCATTCCACATGGAAGTCTTTTTTCAGTCTTATTTCTTTTATTGACAGCTTGAATAATAATTTATAGGAAGTAAGAATAATGTGGGTAAAGTAGCTTTATAGATGACATGAAGCTAGCAAGAGAATTTCATACACCAGAGAGTGTGTACATGTATGTATGTATGTATATATGTATGTATGTATGTGTATGTGTATTATATATATATATTAAAAAGTATAGGTCATCCAGTAGTTCAAGACAAATTTTAAATTACATATAAATGCAGAGTGATAGACTTTATTTCTTGGACTGTTTGTGTATGAAGCAGTTCATGAGATCCAAACTCCTTTTCTTGTGGATGGGCTTAAAGCACAGGTTTTTTAGACAGTGGCATGGCATGAGTCAGTGATGAGCTGACAAAACCAATGTAGATTTAAACTTTATTAATAGCATATATTTTTCAGAATTAAAGCAGTATTCTAGTTTTGAGTCGATCTGGAAAATTGTATTAATTCCTGGGTAATATATTTAAAACGAATATAGACCCATATAGAAGTGAGTAGCTTGGTTTGTTTTAATTGTTTTTTGATAAAGCAGGTTTTTAAAATTATGTCAATTACAAAATGTTAAAGGACCTTGAACTATTGTACCTCAGTAGAAGAGTATGTCTGTTGTTATGATAACTTCAAGGCTATATCTTGTTTCAAGGCATATCTGATTTTTGTGTTTATAATATGAAAGCTGCTTATTGCTAGAAAATACAGTATTTTTTAGCTTACCCCTTTCCGAGTGGTTTTTGACTAAGTTCAATATTTGCAATTCTAAAAAGCCAACATAGAAATAACTATTAAATATATTAAAAGTTCCAGTTGGAGACATCATGATTACATGTTACATATGAGAAAACTATTTTTATACTTTATTCCAGGAATAACAACTTTATGAATGTGTTTGCACATTTTAGACTGTGTGGTCTGTGTTCATGTTTGTTTGCAGGTGCACCTGATTGTGCATGCAGAAGCCAGAAGAAGATGGCTTATGTCCCGTATTATTATTCTCCACCTTGTTCCCTTTAGACAATATGTTTGACTGAGTCTGGACCTAGGCTGGTGACCGGCAAGCACCAGCAAGTCTTCTGTCTTTGCCTGTCCCACAGCTCTGGGGTTACAGATGCTCTGTCCTCACTTGGCCTTTGACCTGGGTTCTGGGGATTCGAATTTAGGTCTTCATTCTTACTCAGGACATATTCTTACTCATCACCTCAGTACCTACCTACTTGTTATTGGACAATTAGTGGCTTCTTTTTAAATTGAAAACTATAGTTGATTTTTTTTTTGAAAAATATCGTGGCAAAGAGATTTTTATGACTAGTATATTGATTCTACTTCCATTTCTGTTTTTAGTTTTCTATTTCAACTTCTATTAAACATATCATTTTGTAATCAATGTTTGAAAAGTATCAGATAGAAGTTCTAAGTTAAAAATCTAGTCCACTGTGTATTCTTATTTTTATAGCTTAAGAGTTAAAGTAACCAGTTTTATATACTAGTTTTTTCCTATCAGCATATGCTGAGCTGGCTAACTCTTAGAGCTCATGAAGAGGATGTTTCTAAAAATGGTTTAACTGGAATTTTTGTTATTGTTGTTTGTTGAAAGATTAATTGTTTTTTTAAAATTATATTTCACTATCTACCAAAAATGGTAGATAGTCAAGTTTTATTAATGTGTTAAGCTTTAGTTATAAAAATCAATGAAAAATTACTCTAGGAAAAGACACTAGACATTCAAATTAGTACACACTTATCAAACAGATGCTAGCTAGGTAATGAGTTCTGTCTTAGTATCTAGGGATATTATGGCTCCATATTAAATTATAGTGCAGAGTGTAATCTAGCAGGCCAGTAAATCACAGTTCTCTACACACATGCTTAGTTACTGTGCATAATTTCTGTAAAAGGTGACATTTACTAGGAAGACAATGTAGGTGTGATATCATGTAAATGAAGCATAAGATCGATCTATCTATCTATATCTATCTCTCTGCCTCTATATAAAGCGGATTTATTAGAATGACTTAAAAGCTGTGGTCCAGCTAATCCAACAGTGACTGGCTGTGAATGGAAAGTTGAAGCTGCTCAGTCCACATGGCTGGGTATCTCTGCTGATCTTCGACATATACTGGAATCTCAGATAAATAGTCTCTATACCAGTGAAGGAATAGACTTGGTGGTAGCAAGTTGAGAGCAAGCAGGCAAAGGCCAAAAGCTTCCTTCTTCCATGTCTTATATAGGCTTCTAGCAGAAGGGTTGGCCCAGATTAAAGGTGTGTCAAGATCTGGGTTAAAGGTGAATCTTCCTATTTCAAATTAAGTAAAAATCCATCACAGCTGTGCCCTTCATTTTTGGATTTTAGTTAATTCCATTTATAGTCAAGTTGACAACCAAAACAGCCATCAAAAAGGTAACATGATGGAGGAGGGTCATCTGTCTATGTGTTACTTTCATTGGTTAATAA
>LOJH01033711.1:0-16215 GCA_001685095.1 Ellobius talpinus | reverse complement strand
CTATCTATCTATCATCTATCTATCTATCTATCTATCATCTATCTATCCATCTATTATCTATCTATCTATATATTTATATATCAAACATTCAAGTGAAAATGATGTCCTCTCAAGAGTTGTTTTTCGTTTGGAGATGAGCTCAGAACCCCTGTGAGTGCCGAGCTGCACGTGCTATGTGCTGCTGCCCCTCTCTCCTGCAGTCTGTGATTCCAGGTAAACACCCAGTTACAAAGTGAAGCAGAAGCAGGTAGAAAATTTTGGACTTTTCCAAATCTTTTATTCAGTTCCAAAAATTAAAATAGCTGAATCATATAGGGAAAGTTAATTAAAATGTTATCTCTTTATTTATCTCTAGCTTCTGCATTATCTCTTGCTTCTATCTGTTTTTCTTTTCTGCCCCCAGCTTCTTTGATACTGTATTGTCTTTTTAATTTTACTAACTTATTAATTTGGATATGTAAGTTCAGCATCTTTATAGAACAAAGATAACTTGATTTCTTTTAAAAGACATTTCATACAGCTCAACTTGATGTTATTTGTTTTTAAAGAAGATTTCACAGTTTTAAATTTCATTTCCAGCCTCTTCTTTCTGCTATGACACTTCTAGGTGGCTTCTATTCCTGCCTACATCATAACATATTCCTAAAGCAGCTCCAAGTAACAGCTGACAGGTAGCTGTCTGGTTCCCTGGGCCAAGATGCTGGAGTCCAAGCCGCAGTATCTCAGACTGAAGCCTTATTTGAAAATAGGGTCTTTGTAGGTTGTCGAGATAAATGGCGGCATTAGGGTGAGCCTTACTCTGTAACCAACACTACCTTTTTGCAAGGGGAAGACTGAACACGACACAAGTCCAGAGGGAAGGCTGCGGGAAACTATACAGAGAGAAGGTGACTAGGTGACGAGGTTGTGGGATGCCACTGCAAGCCAGAAGAGGCAAGAGAGGCTTCTTTCCAAAAGCTATCAGAGTGGTTCGAGACCAGACTTGGCTGCATAACAAATCACTGTGTCCACAAATATACTAATAATTCATAATAATAGTAATGAATTTATAAATCAGTTTTAGAAGTTTAGCTTCTTGTCCATACTCCTTAGATCTTAAGCCAATTCAGCTGGTACTTCAACTATATCTTTTTAGTTTTTTTAATTCACCCCTGACTACTGACCCTAATTCCTATCAGATTCACCCTCCCATGTCTCCAATCCTTCCCAACTTCATGTTCTCTTTTTTATTATCATTCTTGTTTTGATATTGCTGCATTATACTCACGGTTATGAGTTCATTCATTTGTGCTTGGTTTCCATAACCAGGGCCCACAGCCTTAAAACAACAACAACAAAAACTGGCTACGCTCAGCTTTCAGTCGCTCCTTAATCAGGGGCTTGTGAGCCCAGCCTAGACTTGAACTCCGCATCTTCCTGTGGCATTCTCCCAGCTGCTGGGACTCTAGGCATCGGTGACCATGCTTGGTTGCATGGCTGCTATCTCTGCTGCCTATGGATGTGGCACAGAGGTGCCAAAGCTGAGCTGCAGATGGCTCTGTAACCTTGCATACATAACAGAAACAAAAACGTCTGTTCCCTGTTCTGCTTGAATTAATTTGTTAAGTCACTTATTGATGAAATAACCTACAGCTAAAACTCAGTCCAGGCCTGCGGGACTTGCCTGTGTCATTTCTGTTTTTCCTTATCAGGTGTGACCTGTGAGAGAGAAGACAAAATCTTTTATTATTTCTAACAGGATATGGAGCTCATTTCTAAACACATGAAAGGTATTATTATTATTATTAATTATAGTGTTTGATCTGGCTATATTTCTTAGAAAACTATTTGTCTCCAAATTAGCTATCTTTATTAGCATGTGTAATTCATCTTAACAAAACCTAGAATATCTGAAAAGTCACCTTGAAAAAGACCCATTGCCAGCTCTATTCTAGTTTATAAGGATGAATTATCAATAGTAAAAGTCACAGTACTCCAAGGGTGTATCCTTGTCACAAATACTTGAATATTGCACTCAGTTCACTTTATCATGGTGAAAATCATTGAGAAAAATTCTAGTGGAAAGCTACTTGGAACCGCATATAAGGTTAAACTGTCAGAAGGAAGGAATTAATTAAGAGTGGAGAAGGTAAAAAGATCATGCTTACATAGTCTTATTATCTTTGTCTGGATCTTCTATTTTGTAAATTTTCATTGTCTGCACTCATTATCATTCATTATCTCTTAGCCCTCCAGTTCCAACAGCGTTCTGAGATAGGGAAAGGAGACTAAGCATAATGCATACCAAAAGGCAGAGTAATTTGAAATGTTTCCAAAATCAATTACAAATTAGTTGTGGATTATCGGTGTGAGGTGGGAACATAATAGCATCTAATTGAGAACCGCTTGGGCACATGTGCCCAACACACACTAGGTTTTGTACTTCCATGAAACAGGGGAAAGTTCAAAATTATCCTGCCCCTCCTGGTATTTGATTGACACCACTGACTACAATGGCTAGGAGCTGATGTGATTTAGCAAGGTGTGGACCTGCTCCATCAAGTGCAGCTTAGGGCTTACTTGGGTGGTGGTATGGCTTGCCTCCAAAACATGTTCATGAGCTGTCAATTGTATTTCTCCCTACATGTCTCAGCCTATAGTGGGCTTAAAATGTGGCTATCAGCTAATGGAAATACAGTTTGTCTTGCCCCCACCACCATGTGCATTCCAGCTCTCTCTCGGCTAACCAGGTCCCACAAGACCCCAGAGGGAATGCTATACTGTTAAACAATGGGGGTTATTAGTGAGTGTCTTTTATTTCTAGTATGCTTGTGTTCCTCGTAAGGCTTGGGAACCTTTATTTGGAGGTTGGCTGTTCTGTTAAAATCAACTAGCTGATTAACTTTTATCTGGGACATCTTGAAAAGTATGCAAACTAACTCTTTGGCAAGCCTAAGTCAGGTGACGGGCTTCATTTTCACCGACTTTCACTTTGATAGACATAGTTTTGAAGGCTTTCCTCCCAGTCTTCCATTTCTGAATTGGATGTGTCAAACATGCCCCTACTGCTTACCATGGCCTATCTGTCTGTGAAGGAGAGATGAAAAATTCACATTTGAACCACACTGCCAGGAGCTCCTAATGAAGGGGCGCTGAAAGCTGTTGGCTCAGAGCCAAGTCTGCTCCAGCAGGGTGGTGTGGTCCTAAGAGGGAGGGGAGAGGGCAAAGGAACACCAGAAACACAGATTCTACGTAGACCTTAGAGGAAAGCCACGGGTTCAGATGTCATGTTGAAAACGCCTCCTTCTTGGTTTCCAAGTGACTGCTTAGTAGGCTGCTAATTCCAACACTTCAAACAATAACGCGAGACATTTGCATTAGTTCAGACAAAACCCTCTAAGTGGCCTACTTTCATTTTCATCTGCACGAACAGTTTGTGGTTGTAATACTTGAATGAGGTTTAAAATTGTCTTAGTAAGGGAATACACTTTTGTTTTGATTTTTAACCCATCAAACTAACTTGTAAATATCTTTTTTTCCTAAAGACCTTCACCTTGTTCTAGTGACACCACAATTTCCTTCCTCAGCTGTGGAAGCTTCTTCCAGGCTGCAAAAGAGAATGTCAAACAGGAGACAAGAGAGGAAGAGGCAAGCATTGCACGACGTCCCGGATGCCCTCCTCCACATTTTGCCTTTTGTCATCTCTAATCATGGTTGTGTCTGTTGGAGACGGACTAAGCAAGGGTCCGCAGCTGAAGAGCCAAGTGTGGTGACTTGGACCACACACCACCTGACAGGAGATTGCTTAGAGGTGATGTGTGTTCGCTAGTTATCCCTCAGATTCCTCATATATGATTACAGCTTGGCTGGGAGGTGAAGGCTAGGACAGGCAGATTAATATGACAGCTTTTCTTCACAACAAAGTCATTTGTTTGAAAAAAAATCCCTGGGAAAGCTGACATCATAAAAGAAGTTAGATAGCATTGGGAGGCAGTTACCACCCTCAGGATCCTTGAACTCCAGAGACTTAATGATCTTCAAATAAGTAATATTTGAACAAATCCCTTTTCAAATGAAACAAAGGTCTGTGAACTCTATTTAATAATTGCCACAAAGTTTAAGTGGCACAGCAAACGCCCATGAGTTGATATTTTGATAACAACTGTATGTCCTGAGTAAGTTTTTACAGCTTAAAAGTTAAAGGTATTTCTGTTGTTGTTGCTGTTAATTTCTGAATTTTACTGTCAGAAAAAAATGATTACTACCGCTTCCAGCTTTTGAGCATAAGTGATCTTTTGTAAACTCACTCACGTGGCAGGAAGATGGTGGAAAGAAGCCGGGTCCCCCCCCCCCACCAGCCGCATGCACAGAGCGCACACATTCCCTCAAGGGACAAGCAGCACGCTCCCACACCTTTATTCCAGTGCAAAATGCACGGAGAAACCTGTAATTCTGAAGGCTAACATCTGCTTCGTGAGCTCTAACAGACAGCTCAAGAGTTCTGTGGGGCCTTTCGAAGCAGAGTCTGTGAAGTCAGACCCCTCTGAGGGGCATCCCTTACAGTGGGACAGTTGTTTGTCTGCGTTCAGATTCCTGTGTAGTTGGATTTGTTTGTTTGCTTGTTATGGGACCCTTTTAGAATCTGATTAAAGATAGAGAATTCAGAAACAGACAGACACACAGACAGACACCACAGACACACACAGACACACACACACACACACACACACACACACGAGTTTTACAGCTTGCAAGGGAGTCCCACAAAACTCTGAAGCCTGTAAGCCCATTCCTGTCCAACAAAAAGACTCTACTTTGATTGGTATACTCATCTTGGATTAAAAAATAGTCTTTCCATGCTGTCTTCATTTTATTGCTACTTTTTGGCAAGAAAAACTTGAAAAAAAATCCAGCTAAATGAGATTTCTTAAAAGGAAGAAAGAAGACACAAAGAAACAAACTTAAAATTCCAACAACTCCTGAGATTCAGCAAAGTGTGCAGGACACCCCATTTTTCCAGGTGTTTCTATTTCGTTCCTTATTGAAGTCCTGGCCTATCATGCACAGTGGCCTCCAGCCTGCCCTTCTACCTTCCTTTGTAGCCCAACACAGTGCAGCACATTCTTATCTATTCTCAGCTAAGGCTGCCACCAGGGTGAAAAATCTTTCTAACCGAATTCTCATTTAACGTGTGAAACTGGCTCTTTTTCCTCCAGTCTGTGCAGTTTTGGTCACAGGATGTTGCCCCCTTTCTTTTAAAAAGATCTTTGAGAGGAATAAGTTCTGAACTCAGAATTTATTTTCCTTTCTCGAACTAGCTGTAGATAGAGTACACTGACTCATTTCACATGCAGGGGAGCGTGGTTGCTTTCCTCAGCGCCGGATTGCCCTTTAGCACACAGAAAGTCAAGAATAAGCCAGTTTCATAACCCTTCCTTTAGCACTTGGCCTCAGTCTCACACCTGAAAAACAGCCCTGTCTGTGAGGACTCAGGCTAGTGGCCTGCAGGAGGAAGCCCAGTGGTCATCTCCCCCTTCAAGGCGATTTCTTTATGTGCAGTTTTCCGATCTTCCACTAGTTGGAGCTCTACACAAAGAAAAGAAAACAAAGGGGCTCCAGGGGCGAAATTATTTACTAACGGAACACACTATGCAAGACGACTTTAAACTGTTTTCTGTGTTCCGGAGAATGTGACTGCTAATTTTATTTTGGTTCCAACACATCTTCCACGGGTTTTATTATATTGGCGGGTCCGTTTTATTTGCTTTTCTTACCTTGGTTTGGAAAGTCTAAATCAAGGTTACTGCTTTTGGCACAGTTTACAGGTCATCAACTTGTGCTGCAGAATTCCTTCAAACCATGAAATTGCGAAGCGCATGGGGGGGAGAGTTAGCCCACGTGCAACGAGACCGGCTCCTCAGTAAGATTCTCCCTACCCCTCTCTTAGCATCACACACCGCACATGCTAGATGTTTAATACATGTTTGATTGGAGAGGTTTTATTTTTCCTCTCAGGCTTGAGGATTTCGGCATCAGGATAAGGAAGAACATTTGGACAAGATTACCTGAACAGCAGTTTTCTGGGAAAACTGTCAGGAAACTGTCTTGGTCTATGCGAAAGTCTGGCTCTCTGTCTCTGTCTTAACTTTGGTCTGGAGGAAAGATCCCTGCAGACAGTCACAAAGAATCAAGGCTCTCCAGCGATTTGCTTCCACTTGCACTCTGTTTTAGGTTTGTTTGTCCTGTCTTTCTCCACCTCCCCGGAGATCCTTTGGCAAATCTGATAAACAATGCCTTTTTCTTGCTTAAGGCAGTAAGAGCAGTTGAATACAATGGGAGGCCAGACTTGGCTGAAATGCTGGCTGCAGGTGCTCTCAGCATTGTGGTCATTTAAACCAGATGCTGGGGAGTTGAAGCACCTGCTTCCCCTCTCTGTGTACACTTCAGAGACTGTGCACACTTCAGAGACTGTGCCCCTGCATCGGACAGGCCAGTGTGTGGTTAAAACTCGACAGCAGCATCCCCCGGCACATCAAATGGCTTGTACCAGGAACGGTTTCATACGGAGCCTCTGTAAATCCTCAAACATATACAGTTTAATTCAGTGTTCTTTCTTTCCATTTCCAGACATAACATCACTACTTTGTACACACACACACACACACACACACACACACACAGCCCTCCCCATCAGAGTCTACTTAAAGCGGACAACGCCCAGATTTAACTTTCTTTTTCTCTGGGTTATATTATTTAGAAAGAGAAGACTGGCCAGGGACAAGAGGGTGATGATTTTTATGGTTCTGATAACAGTAAGACAGATGCTGAAAGCCTTGCACAGCTCTGGTTTTATGAACATCTCTACAAGTGTCATAAATCTTTGAGCAATCCACAGAGAGCATTAAATTGTTCACCTTGAATGTTGAACGTTAAATAAGAGATCAGGGCGATCCCTGGAGGTGACTAGACTGGACTCAAAGCTGTAGGAGGTGGTTGGGTAATTTTGAACTAAAACTATCCTAAAGCATATTTCAATTCTAAATATTAAGAATACATTAACTTCAGGCATATGTGCAAGTATTCAAAGTCTTTGTGGTATAGCTGTATGAGTCAGGCCTTGTCCTGCTTTTAATATTTTATTTTCAATTTAAATATTTCTTTTTCATCATAAGTGCTTTCAGAGTAGACTTCATTCTTCACATTGTTCATTGATGCAGATGGATATTTCCCCTGTATTTATGAACCATGTTCTTCAAAGTTAATTGAGAAAGCTTTTGTCTTGAGACCTTAAGTCCTGTCCAGTTAACTCCTCTCTGAGGTTCCTATGCAAACACCCAGTGCCAGGGCTGAAGTCAGATGCCTGGAGGAGAACCAAAATCCTGAACCACACAGATCAAGATCTCTGATCCACCCACCCAAGAGAAACTTGTCTCCCATCTGAGCCTCTACTGATAGCACTGTTTGAAGAAACACTTTAAATTTGTTTCCCATCGCGCTTAAAACATGACTATATTCTTTTCTGAGTATATGGTGGTAGAAATCAAACCCAAAGTCTTTTGCATGATTAAGCACATACTATACCACAGACCTACACTTTTAGAGGGTGAAATATGTCCTTGTGGCTGCCTGCTGAGAATAATCATTGAAATGAACAACTTTGAAAAGTTTGTAGGCCTGGAAGGAAAAGAAGAGTGAGCAGGAAGGCAGAAGGTTGACAAAGCAAAGCCGGCTAGTGGAATTAGCTTGAGACAGGGCATGGGGTACTGAGGGAAAATAAATGCTTTGAAATAAACCAGAGTCAAGGGGGTTATATCCTCTTTTTCTCACAGGTCCACATTGTTCTTGGCAAGAACTCTATAGAGTGATACCAAGATGTAGGAAAGAAAGAAAGAGGGCATGGGGGAGAGGAAACACACATACACACACTCAGAGAGAAAGAGGGGGGGGGGACAGACTCAGAGAAAGAAACTGGATATCCCAACCTGCAGATGTGTGGTACAGCAGGTCTAGACTGTACTCCGGGAAACACAACTGGGTAGAGAGGATGGCTTACACGAGATGAATATGGGAAGGGAGATTACAACCTAAGATAAACCTTGCATCTTGTATTTAATATCATTGGAGCTGTTTTCACTTATCTGCGTGACTCTTTCTTTTATGCCTCTTAATTTCTCCTTGAAGTTCTGTATCTAATCATTAGTTGGGTAACCAATAATTCTCCCTCAGTCCCCCACCCCTTTTTACAACCAACTTTAATCTTTCGACTCAGTGAAAAACATGTTTCCCCTATCATAACTGGTTTAACAAAAATTCTCTTTCAAGTTTAGATTACTCAGATACAATGGCTTTCCTGCAGCAAGCACTTGCAGAGAGGAATTTACATCAGAAAAGAGATTTAGGATAGCCTTAAATTTCCATTTGAATATGGAGCGCTAATAACATGCACATGTTTTTTTTATTATTATTTTAAGGTTTAAGCCATGCCATAGGCTAAAGGAAAGCTGGAAACTGCGGGGCTGGCAGAGCTCAATGAATAATTTGATCTGGATTTCATTCACAAACAGCAGCGCACTCCTCGGGAAAGGACCTGAGAGTCTCCCCAGATCGGAACTGCACTGAGTGCCAGGATTTCCTGATTTGTTTACATTTCTCAAAAAACTTCTCTCTCCCCACCGGACCAGGCCAGAATTAGACTTCCTTTTCCACTTTTGGCTCCTTCCAAGCTATTCTTGCTCAAGGTATTCACCCCCCTTTCCCTGCATTCTTCTTTGTGGAAGTCTCAGCTGGCTTCTTTGTCTTACAGAAACACTGAGAGGCAATGAAAGATGTGGGCGGAAGACTAATGGCCACAACGACAACAATAAGCCCACCGGAGCTGGCTTTTCCTGGACACGGCCCAGTCTGTCCATCCTTAAAATCTACTGTGAGTCTCTCACACAGATGCCTGGGGAAGGTCATGAGACAACCACGTGTGATATATTGGGGACCTTGCCATCGTCCCTCGGCTCTGCAAGGAGGGCCTGAAAGCAACTCTTCATCCGCACCGTGCTGATGAGACCCGCCACTCAGATAATGACGCTTCAGCCAGGGGGAGCTTCGGGCGTCCTCCGTAGTGGCCAGGCGTCTATGAGGCTTCCATTCCCTCTCTTTGGTTTCACTTTCACCGTCTGCATCAGTTATAATCGTCACAAACTTCTCTGGAGATTTTACTCTTAAATTCATTTGTATGTAAGTGTTTTGGTGTCTGGGTGTAATACCTTTCTTAAGAGGAACACAGGTGTGATCAGTGGCCAACGTGGATGGATACACGGAGATCAGCTATCACTGGGTCCCACAGACAAGGAAAACCCAGAGAAACACAGAAGGAGAGAGGGTCAATGACAGGTGTACTTTTCTGTTTAGTAGCGTTTTCAGTTCTGTTTTCCTTCGCTCTTCTTTCTAAGGCTAAAGGACTCTTTGGCTTCCCTACTTACATCATCTTTGTTTTTGAAAGACGGCTGCCATCCTGGCCCTAGACAGTCTGGGAGCAAGTCACTTTGCTGGGTTCCTCAGGGCAGTCAGTTCTTCCTTCCTGCTCTCCTGGGAGTTTCACCCAGCTCTGCAAAGTTTCACTTGCCTGGGGGGTTGATGTAAATGTCAGCATTGTTCTAAGCCTGTTAGTATTATAGCAAAAGAAAAAAAAACTTGAAGGAGTGAGTCTCTAAAGACTGAGTTAGTGTGATTGACATAGGTGCTTGCACAAGTTCAATGCCTTTCAAGTGCTCGCTGCTCAAACCACATTGAGGACAGCATTAAGTAAAAACCTCTACTTTCCTCAAAGTCACTGTTTAGCACTGAGCTCTTTCCGCCTGCCTCAACTGACCAGGTCAAAATCAAAATGGAGTCACCAGGGCTAAGGTCATCAAACTGAAACTGAAATCAGAATTAAAGTGATCACACACGCATTTCCCGAACAGGGCAGTTTTACCATGAAAATGAAGTGTCCTCTGCCTTAACCCTTCACAGAAAAAGAAGCCTAAAGTAACCTGAGATTAGCCAGCTGTTTTACTCCTGTTTATCTCTCTCTGTTCTGGCTTTAAGGAAAGCAACTTTAAATGATCATCCTGCTGGCTTTAAACAAACAAAACAAAACAAGAAAAGTTTGTTTCTGCTTTATTCTGTCCATAAAACAAAACTCCTACCTTGGAACTTTCTCCCCCCTCTGTCTCTGATGGACTGAAGTGTTGTTTGAGGCTAGAATAAAAATATAAAGCTGATAAAGAGCATTGCATTGGCATGAGGCAGCTTAGCTGGTGAGGGCCTGACTGGAGATCTGAAGAGGTCTGTGTGCTAGCACCAGATGGGGTCTGGTGTTCTGACAGACAGCTTTCCCATTCATTGCTGCTCCTCAGAGATTTGCCCTCTCTTGTGGAAGGCATCCTGGCCACTCTGAGTGGGTAAAGCTGAGAAGGTTCATTCTCTAGACCCCCATTTCTGTCGCTTTCATCTCTTAATTCATAACCACAAAGCTGTTTGCCAGCGAACAAAATGTAAAAATGCATCAGTTTCCTATCTTACAAACAAAGATTTTCTTTTAATAATTGCCACACTTTTTATAATTTCAAATTCGCAAGTAAATCCCAACAGCGGTCTATAGATAGTTCCAGGCTCTTACAAAGGGAATCTTGAACGGTGATTCTTGGTGTCTATAGCACCCACTTAAGGAGTCTTCCCTGGCTGGTCAACCGGTTTGAGCCTTGGGAAGTTTTTGTCAAGTAAGCTCTAGGCCTTCTGAGATGCTTAAGGAGGCTCAAGCAGAGCTGCTGACGGCAGCGGGCTTTCTGAAGCCTGAAGTGGAGGGAGAAGCAGCTGTGTGCACAGCCGACCCTGCAGGCAAACAGACCTTGTCCAGCCTGCACTCTCCATCTCTGCTTTATTGCCAATCTCAGTGGAGCCAGAAGCAATGTCCGCAAGAATAGCCGTGTGGGAGAAGAGTGGGAGAGTGACCAGCACGAGGATGTGGCCTTCCAGACAAATGCCCAGGTCCCACCAGGGACTATTGAATGGAAAGTCTCCATTTCCAAGGAGGGAAAGCTAACACAGAGGAAGTGTGTGAGCGCTCAAGGCCACTTGGTGACTCACTGACAGAACAAGGTGAAGTCATTGAGTTTCCATGGGGACCTCGGTGGTTTTGAGCCAACGACAGAACTTTCTTCCTTATTTTTCTTTGCCCCAGCCACCCAGCTCTGGGTTCCTCTGCCCACCTGTAGAGAGCAGAGGACCTTGGCTGGGGAACAGTTCACCCATACTACATTCACCTGCCTCAGGCAATCTTGTTATTTCTCCTGAGTGTCATTTAGTAGCGCAGGACATTAAGATATGATAATCTAAGCTCTCTATGACTAGGGGAGACTCCTGCGTGGAAGTGTTCCTCAGAATATCTCTGGTGAAGTGATAGGATTAACTCAGAGACAAAACGTGTGTGAAGGGCTTAAATAATGCAAATTTACATTAAAGGTCTGCTTGCTCATTAAGAAAATCCTTAAAGACTGGCAGCCGCCAAGACTGCACTTCTAAGTAGCTCTCACCTACTTTCAGCTTTGTGCCTAGTCAGCGCTCTAACTCCCCAAGTTTCGTTGGTAGGGTTTCCTGCTACAGGTTCAGTTTTCAGTTACAGATTTGCTGGCCGACTGGTGTTTGCTGGGAGATTATCAACGCTACTGCTGTGCTTTGCTAGCCTTCAAAGGAAGTTCAGATAAACGCCGCTGCTTCTTCGCATAAGCATGAACCAAGCAGGAGGGTGGGCTCATTTTGAACAAACCTTCAGGTTAAAAAGTTTCATAAATCAAACAAGCAAAACAAGCAAACAAAAGCTCAGACAGCCAGAGAGGCAATTTCCAACAACACGGTGTTGGTTGGAATTTATGAAGTTGAAGAGTTCAGACTTTGTCCAAGTCAGTGACTGATAAGTGACAGCCAGCTTCAGGATCCTTTCCCCCTTTCTCAATAGTGAATGGGACTCTCTTTTAAGGGCTTCTAATTTATTGTTTAAAATTGGAACCAGTACAAATTCAAAGCAGAGTGAAAGGAAGTCTCCAAAACAATGCATTGAAATTCTCCCAGGGCTTTTTCAATGGTGAGAATTCAGTGCACCTGAGAGGCGAGACTTCCAGCAGTGGCAGCAAGCCTGTGAGGATTTTTGACATTAGACCCAGGGAGGTTACTCCTTCCCGAGGTCGAACATCCATTCATAAGGATTCCTTTCCCTTTTGTTGAAAATGTATAGAGCATTGCCCAGGGACTAGGACATTCAGGGAAAGCAAGCCCTGTTCATAACTAAAAATAAGCCCTCAGTACAAAGCTACAGGGACAGTCCCCAAGTGTCTTCGGCATACCAAGTCATGTGCTACGGTGCGTCATGCATTTGGTCTTCGCAAGGATATTCTGAGTAGATGATCTTCAGTGTACTTTCCTGTTTTTCAGATAAAGACACATGAGGTTCATTAAGCCACCTGCCTAAGCACAGCCTAGTGAGTGGCAGAGCCAGGCTTTCAATGCTGACTGCCTCATCTGGTGCCATACCGCAAACCCCTTCTTTGCAAGACTGTCTCCTCAGATAAGGGAATTGTCTAGATTCAAGGATATTAGGGTGCTGCAGACCTAGTGGGAAGTGATCTGGGGGCCAAAGAAGTCTAATTTGCTTTAGTTTTAAAGATGAGTCCTCTTTTCATTCCACTTTTGAATTATGAGGCAAGTCGGGTAAGGACATCCCCTAAAATTTCTTATACCTATCTGTGTGTGTGCATGTGTGTGCATGTGTGTACGTGTGTGTGTTTGTTTGCATGTGTGTGTGCATGTGTGTGTGTGTGTGTATGTCAGCCCAGGACGACTTGAGGAACTTGGGTTTTCTTCCATCAGATGGATTCTGGAGATGAAACTCAGCTGCAGGTCTGGCCTTTAATTCCTGAGTCATTTCTATATTCTCAATTCTATTGTTTCCATTCCCAATCGGCCTGTTTCTGAAAAGCAATGAGAGTGGCTTATATGCAAGTATCTGGCTTTCTTCTAAGTCTTGTTGGAGCTCCAGTCTTGTTTTCTCTACTTTGTAAAGTGTTACCGCTGATTTCAGGTTTTCACGTACCCCAAATATCAGCATTCAGTTTTGAAGACACATCCAACCAGCTCTTCCCCTTGACCTCCCTTAACTGTGATGTTTAATTCAGCCACTGAGACTGTAAAGCTCAGGATAAACTTATATGTCAATCTTTCCTGGATTGTACTTTACCTCCATTCCCAGGCCCACGCAAATAAGCAATCAGGTCTCTTTGCTGCATCTGGCTCAACTCATTCCTACAGCAATGAACCAATTCTCCAAAGCCAGACATTGTGTTAAATTTCCAGTAAGACTTCCTACTTTTAGGCATTCTGCCCTTGGTAGAGATATTAAATTAAAAATGAGATTCAACACTTTTGGCAGTATTATTAATATAATTTTATTCTGGAAAGTGCTCTGAGTTCAAGTCACATTTTTGAAGACTCAGACATGAATCCTGATCTAAGGAAGTCCCATGTATCCCAAGTAACTATATGGCTTTCTACTTAGAGAAAACCAGAGCGACAAAAGAACATTCAATGAGTTTATATTTCCTAATAAATTGATTTTAAGTTTTTTTTATTGGAAACCAAGATCCTGCACAGTTTGGCTTAACGTCCTCCTTTCTAGCACTCTTTCTGCCTGCATGTCCCGCCTAGCGCTCTGTAGGGCCCTTTCAACTTTTTCAGTCTTGCTGTTCTTTCCTATCTGACCGTCCCCACACCACAGTTCTTGGTATCCCAATAGTTGGGCTTTTAGCCATAGGTGAGCACTCTGCTTCTGTCAAAGGGTCATAAGATGCATATGCCCCTTCCCAGTTCCCATCAGATCCTCTACTGATCAGAATAGGAAGGATAGAACAAGCCCAGTGATTTGAGTGGCTGGAAGTGCATCTGTAATAATTTCGCCAGATTTTCTGGGGATTCTGCTTCAGTTCTAAGACCTCATAGCAGTTCTCAGTCTTGGCACCTGACTTGTGCCTGTTTTTTTCTCCCCCCAGATGTATTCTTCACACATTCCTGACCCTGAAAACCCACCAGTATCTGAGACTCCAAGGTCCCAGAAGGTTCTGTAGGCCTTGATAGTCTACCTATCTTTTTGAAAACAAAAACATTATGATCCATTTATTCAGAACTTAGTGTTAATTGAAGCCCCTCTATGTGCCAAGGACTGGTCACATAACACGAAGATTTCCATGTTTGCATAATGGAACAAGTGGTTAAAGAAAAAACAACAACTCTTCTAGCTTCCATTGGAACCAGGCACACATCTGGGTGCCCAGAAATATGTGCAAGCAAAGCATCGATGCATCCATATTCGTAAAGTTTTTTTTATTTAAAAAGGATCATGATTTCAGTGAGAGAGGAAGCTCATGGAGACACACAGGCATTCCCAAATCAATGGAAAACTCTACACCCATGCTCAAGGTTGTGGGACTCCAGTCTGTCATGTGCAGATACATGATGGTTTGGGGATACTGCTTTCTAAAACATTTGCTGCTATAAAAATGATCATGACTTGGAAGAACATCCTAAAAAACCTTAGAAGGCCAAAGAGTTTTGTCTATTGTTTATTTTCCCCCTACTGAGAACGCTTGAGGGCCTTGGAGAATCTTCTTTGGTAACTGTAAGAACATACAGTATGTGGTTTTCAATAAAGACACAGTTATATATTTATGTTATTTTAGATATCTAGTTATTTCAATTTGAACTAACATATTAAACAGTTTTCAGATGCACACCTGCCCTGGCAAGTGTTGTTAAGAAAGTGGAGAAACACAACCTGTGAGGGGTGTGTACCCTAGCACAGCCTCTGTGGCAAGAGAACATGTACAAAGGAAGGAGGAAACTCAATGGGTGTGTTCTCTCATCCAGTAATTCTACCCTGGAGAAGCTTGAGCACATGCGCACAAAGACGTTTATTCAAGAATACCTGTGGGTGCAGGAGAGAGAATAAATTATAGTGCATTCATTTGTTTTACTGAAATAACAACACTAACTTCACAAATTTCTCCTGGGAAATTCCTGAAAACATAATGCCCACAAAAATTATAAACTACATGATTAAAATACATTATGCTCTTAAATAAAATGAAAAATTCAGTATATAGAAACCAACAAATAATAAAGTTAAGAATATGCCACCACATTCAACATAGTGGTTAAATCTAGGAGGGATGTGGAAAGGGAGCTGGAATTAGGAATGAGGGAATTTAACTGAAGATGGATGTCTGGCTTTTCATTTTACTTAAAAATGATCCGAAATAAATAAATCAAGGTAATAAAATCTGATGGCGTAGGGTATGTAGGTCAAAGTTTATCAGCATTTTGTCTTTTTTATGTCCTTGTAAGAATAAGAAAGGCAGGCCAAACAAATAAAATATACCAGAGACCAGTTGTATTTGAGAGAAAACACAGCTTAAGCTACTAGTGAAGTAGATTTTGAAACACAAAACAAAACAAAACCCCACAAATTCTTGCTGCTTGTTTTCTTGTTCTTGTAGGAAAATGAGCTGGATTGGGCTTTCACAACAAACAGCAATAATGATAATGAGCAATATGAAAATGATTAAGATGGCATGTTTGAGAAACATTTCTTCCCACATCCTGGAAGTGTAAAGCTTTCTTTTCCCTTTAGACAGATTTTATCTAGCCAGGGGCCGTGTAGGAACTTAATTGTGTATTGTCTTTTACTTTCATTCATACTTATCTTCCCAACTAACGTGAACCAGATTCCTGATCATCCAGCTTCCAGTCTGGACAATTTCCTGTCATTACCATATGATTTTTTCAAGAAATACATTTTGAGGGGATAACAAATCATCCCAGCTTTAACGCAGCAATTTTCACTGTAAACCTGTCCACTTCTTCTGAACCAATGGCCCACTGGAAAGTTTGCTCTTCTGAAGGCTGTGGATCGCTTTGTTCTTCTTTAGTGTATGCGCAGGTATCCCCATTTGCAGAGCAACAATGGCCAAATAAGCAAACAAATATGATCTCATATTCCAAGCATATAAAATGTACACTGCATACTGTTTTCTGGACAGGGCCTGGCTTGCAGGCCCTTCCAGGCATGCTAGAAAATGGTCTCTTCCTCATTGTCAGGGCCACTCTTCCTTCTTCTTCTTCTTCTTCTTCTTCTTCTTCTTCTTCTTCTTCTTCTTC
>LOJH01033710.1:1651-16215 GCA_001685095.1 Ellobius talpinus | reverse complement strand
GAGGGGGGAGGACCTTGGACTTCCTACAGGGCAGGGAACCCTGACTGCTTTTTGAACTGGAAAGGGAGGGGGAGAGGGAATGGGGGAGGGGGAGGAAAATGGGAGGAAGGGAGGAGGTGGAAATTTTTTAACAATAATAAAGATAATAAAAAAAAGAATCCTACCTGGAAAGACTCCAGAAAGGAAGCTGGTATTCCTAACACACAGGAATTAGATGAGTGGAGAGAGGAAGTTAGTAGGTGTGGCCCTGGAAGGGTAGTGAGGGACCCTGAGTATCTGATACTGGATTATACATTTTAAGATATTTCCATTAGAGAAAAGTGGGCAACGGGTAATGGAAACCTAACATGGCATTTCTTACCACCATACATGAATCTGCAAAATGTCTTGAAGTTAACATTTAATTTAAGATGTTTGACTATAAAAATGAACTACTTTACATAGCAGCAAGAGGTAAATTAGCTCCAAATGAAATTTTGCACGTTTCCCAACATCTTAAAATATTTGAAGAAAAGCATGTACAGTTATCAATTATGATCTCAGATGAATTAGCTAGTGTTTATCTGTTAGAAATTTTTAGGACTTTCTAAACTGTTTCACCATCAGGAAAGTGAACAGGCATTTAGAAAAAAACTTGCTCACCATGGCCTTAGTGGTCAGAAAGGCTAGATTCAACTCTTGATCATGGTGACTGTTGCTACCCCACTCCATTCGATCTGGTTAAAATTGATAATGAACTGCTCTTAAATCACATTTAGAATTTCTTTTCTTTTAATTAGATAACTACCTGGATTGGACTCTCTCTGGATGCAATCCTGGTGTGTGTCGGTGGACAGTGAAGCTCTACAGTCTGCCCAGTTGCAGGTGTGATGGAGACACAGTGGCACCGGGCACTAAAAGGCATGCGGTTTTCTCGCTGGGACAAGCCACTTGAAGCTTCGTGCAACCAGTTGTAAAATGAGTGATTAGTTAAAATCCATCTTCGCAACATTTTTGCCTTTATCACGTTGTCAACACACCTGTCATCTCCAGGGAGCATCCCAAGAGGAAGGAAGAAGTGGGGACAGGGAGATGACAGCTATAAGAAGCAGGAAATCTGAGACTCCTCCCCAAAGGGGGTGAGTCCTGGGTGTTTATGACTAGAGCCATGGAAGCTAATGTCTACACCTGTGACACGTGGCCACCCTCCCAGGCTACTGTGTTGTCCCAATGTGTCTCTTAGGTGCCCAGACATCTCCTGCCATGTGCTCCTCCCTCATGCACAGGCTCACAGAACTCCATGTTCTCCTCTCCTACATTTCTGGAATATTCACTCCATCTTAGCTGTGCACAGTCTGTCCCCTCTGCATGACACGCCTGCCCTCCCTCACTGTCCAGCTGCCCCCACGTCCTCCTCATCTTGCTACGCAGCTTATGCTGTCCTCTCCCGCCTGTGACCACCACACATTACACTTCGTTCTATGCTGACACCTCCTCTGTGTTCTCACAGTTCTGTGTGTGTTTGTGTGTGTGTGTGTGTGTGTGTGTGTGTGTGTGTGTTGGTGATGATCTCTGCAGGATTCCACGATTTCTTCACAAAAACGTAGCCTTTTTTTTAAATTCCAATGGCTGTAACAATCAACTGGATGATCAGGTGGTGCTAACAGAATTTCCTTACTTAGCAGAGTAGAAGGCTGGCTTTTGTGTCTCAACACCTATGTTCTAACCTCCTCCTGTACATACTTGCTAACCTAAAGCCAGCCTCATTCTGTTTCCTGAGACTTACAGGCCCACCCTGCTATATACTCTGCTAGAAGCTGAAGACTCTGGGAAAGCTCTAGAAGAACAGCGCTGACCCAGTTACAGCGTGTAAATCATGAATATTGACTGGTAGCCTGTGTCCTCAGCTTGACTCCTTCACCGGTCAGGATGGCCAGCTGCACGAACCAATTAGCCCCAAGTCTAGCTTGTCTTCAAAGCCAGCTATCCTCCTTTGACACTGTCAATTGAGAGCTTTAAAATTGATCTAGACTGGAAAAATATGTGCTACAGAATAATTTTCTTAATTTCAATGAGGGTTACAAGTGTTTGACAGGAGAGGGTAAAGCACACACAAGAGGGATATTGGGATATCTGTGTCTTGTGATTGATGTCATTTTTCTTGGTGGTTTTTTTTTTGCTATTGACACACAAATCAGGAGGGATTTGTATTCAGAGGATGACAAATAGAAAGGTCAGACATTCTCCGCCATCTCCATCACACTCTCGGGCATTTTCAAAATGCACTGGGGTGGGGAGTGTCCTTTAAGGAGGCCTTTGAGTCAACTGTTTATGTGTTTCCCAGCAGGCACTTCCACTGCTCAGTGTTTGTTTCAGAAGGTCTTAAAATATATTAGAACAAGGAAGAGCTGTGGGACTTGCCGGGTCTAGGCTTCATCCTTGAAAATGTATTCAAAATGATGCTTCCAGTAAAGACAGATACTGGGATACCACAAAAAATCCTTTTCTGGAGAGAACAGAAGAGTTCAGAGTTGTGAACCGAAGTGCACACTTCACTAGTGTACCACTGCACAACTCAATTCACACCTGGATGTGGACGAGGCCCCATCTACCTCTTAAAAGTTGTTCAAAAAGTAAATTGGAAACAAAACAAACAACAACAAAAATCATTTAATATTGCAAATGGTGTTCTCTGTTAACCAAAGTTGTAATTCTATAATTCAAATAAATCCCAAAGGACTTTGTGAAATGCACTTCTGAGGGAAAACTTTGAGGTTAAAAATGAAGGCAGAGAAGACTGCTCAGCAGTCAGGAGCATTTACAACTCTTGTAGAGGACCAGAGTTGGATTCCTAGCACCCATGTTGAAGAGCTCAAAAATGCCTGTGTCTGCAGGTCCCGGGGGTCCGATAGCTCTGGCCTTAGCAGACGTCTGCACTTACGAGCATGCACCCCCTACACACAACTAAAACTGATAAGTATAAATCTTGAAACATAAAACAATAGGAAAAATTCTTATTGAATGAACAGTGAGGTGGGCTACGTTTATGTAGAATTCACATAAATACAAAGGAATGCAGTTTTTTCTATAATACTTAGTTTTATGGGTTCCATAATTCACTTGAAGTCGTAAAATAGACATTTTATAAATTCAGTTTTTCTAATATGGAAAGTAACAACAGATTTTACGAGTCTCATTTTAAATGTATTTTAACTATGTTAGCTATGTGCAATTTACAACTATCTACTACAAAAGAAACAGGGTAATAAAAGATAAGAATAAAATTAAAAAGACTGTTTTCATTCTTTTTGAATATGAAAATCCCTAAAGATCAGAGTCAAGCAGTCCTCTGAGCCTTGCATCCTTTCTATTCCTAGTTTGCACGGATCAGACCAGAGAAAGTTTGGCACATGATCTACCCAGCAGTCCTGCATCTGGCACTGAGGAGCTAATGAGATGCCCATGCCCATCAGAGGAGCAACAGGTCAACACTGTGCCCTGGGTGGGCTTGGGACCACCTTCATCATGCCCAGAAACATGGCAAATGAGCCCTGGCCTGCAATGGCACATTCACCCACTGCACCTTTTCCAGTATTCCTCAAACCAGTTGTTTAGTTGATTGCCAGCGGTGCAAATTCCATAAAGGCAAACACAATTCCTATCCTCAGAAAATGGATGACCTGCTAAAAAGATAGTTAAGCATTTGAACCAGGATGTAACTATAGTCACTGTTATAGTGGGACAGAGAGCTGGTGAGGCAGTGTCCCATGGGCAGCTTTGGGGGATCCTCTACTTGAACTAAGACTTACAGTGTTAGTTCTGTGTGTCACCAATAGGTTATCACCCCTGTTCAGTTAAGGATAGCTTCCTTAGCCTATGGAAAGCATACTAAGAAAACAAAGATTGTGTTCATGCATGGTATAGTTTTCTTAAGTCAACCTGGCCTTCATGGTCTTCTCTTCCTGCCTTGTTAGCATCTCTCGGTTATTCAGATGAGCTCTGTTTGCTCTCCCTTGACTGCAGTCTCTGTAAGGCCCATCCCGACTCACTCAATGGTTGCTTCTCCTCAGAGAGAGTTCTGATATATGACTAGGCTTTCAATCATCCCTGGTGGAAGGACTTTCTAGACACCTAACTTCATCTTGCCTCAGCTGGAGTCATAGTCATACCACTTACCAAATGGTGTACCACTTACCAAATGGTGTACCATTTACCAAATGGTGTACCACTTACCAAATGGTGTACCACTTACCAAATGGTGTACCACTTACCAAACGGTTGATACTGACAATATGGATGCCCTCTCCCGACAGCAGGCATAGCTCTAAAGTAAAGCCAACAGCACTAGACCTCAAAACAAAACAAATAAAAACACCTTACCAATACACATGTTAAAATGGAGTCCAAGCCCAAAGGTAAATAGAAACAGACATTATAAGTCTCTAATTTGTAAACATAAACTCAGACTAAGGTGGTTCCTGTAAACACTAAAACTTAGGACTTGAGCTCAGTGAGTCAGACAGAACCAAATTTATAATTACATGCTAAGAGCTTTCCAGAGACAGACTAAATAAAATTACTGACTTTTTTGCCAGTCATGTTGGGTCTATCCTAGGTCTCTGAACTATCCAGCCTCTGGGTCCTAGCTTCTAGGCAGTGTCAGGGGGTGGGCTCCCTCTTATGACCTGGGTCACAAGCTGGACCTATCGCTGGTTGGCCTCTCCCACAATGTCTGTGCCACCATCACCACAGCCTATCTTGTAGTAAGGCTAGACTGTAGGTCTCACAGGAAATATAGGTACATTCTGTATCCCCCATTGCTAGGAGTCCTAGCTACGGTCACCCTTGTAGATTATCTGACTGTGTTTTTTAAAGAATGGGCCACTGATTCACATGGCAAGTGACAAATAGTTCTCCTGAGTGTAGCAAACTAAGGTGTAAGAACAATCAAGTTTGGAGACATGAGGCAGGCAGCTGTGGTGCCCAGATGTGTAGACTTTTAAGGTACTGAAAATTTAAAAGATTGTGGGACTTCAATAGTTATTTATGTTTTCTATTGTGATATTAGCGTTAACATGACATCTTGGGGACTAACGAGAAAAGAAAGGTGATAATAGTTAAATAGCACTGTGTTTGTTTGTCAAGTTAAGGGGTCAAGGCCAATTGTGCCGCCTAGGTTTTAAGTCAGCTTGACACTGACTAGAGCTATCTTGGAAGAGGGAGCCTCAGTTGAGGAAATGACTCCATCAGGTTTGCCTGTAGGCAAGTCTGTACAGCATTTCCTTGATTAACCGTTTATGTTCATCGAGGGGAGGGCCCAGCCCACTGTAGATGGTGCCATCTCACTCAGGAGGTCCTGAGTGGTTGGAGGAAGCAGGCTGAGAGAGCCATGGAGAACAGGCCAGGAATCAGCACCCATCCATGCTGCTTCGGTTCCTGTCTCCAGGTTCCTGCTTTGACTTCCTGCCCTGGCTTTTCTTCATGCTAGCCTACAAGCTGTGAGATGGAAGAAACCCTTTCCTCCCGACGTTGCTCTCTCTCAGAGTTTTATCGCAGCAATAGAAATCTAAGACCTGTCAAGTGCATTTCCGGGAATTGACATCAAATCTCATTCTAGTGTGATTTAACTTAAATTTTTCAAATTTAATTTAATTTTTAACTTCTTACATTTAAAAAAATTTAAAAATTGTTTTATTGTTGCAAACGAAAAGCTTGCCAGTGACGTTGCCACAGAACTTAGCAAACATGAAAGGAAATCCTACTGAAAAGCAGCAGAGTGCTCTCTGCATAGAGCTTCCTCCAAAGGGCGCTGAGCAAAATGACCCTCCAGCATCCAAGTTGGACTTGGAAATAGATTAGGAGGATCTCACGGGTGGGTGGCATTCTTCTTGCAGTCCGTGCCTGCCCCAGGCTTTCAGGAGATGCTGGCTGTGACTGTCATGTTATAGATGGAAAGACTCCACCTGGCTGCAGTGGCTGTGAACCTCAGGGTGGTAGATTCAGGACAGAGGGAAAAGATTTTATACTTAGCAGGAATCATTGATGTTAGGTAATTGCACAGTCTGAGGTGACTAGCCAGCCATCAACAACTCTCAGTATTTGCCTAGAGAAGCTTGTTTGGATTGTGTTCACATATCAAAAACATGTGCCTTCATCATATATGTTACAAAGTTTTAAGTTTTTGCTGGTGTTTTGAGACAATCTCATTATATGTAGCCCAGGCTGGCCCAGTAGCTACTCTCCTGCCTCCTTACTACTGAGATTATACCAGCTTAAAAAGTTTAATTAGAAAATTTAAAAGACAAGTACTAAACCAGATGGCTGTGATTAGGTGTGTCTTGTAGTTTATCTATGATTACCTGTGGTTAAAAAAAAACAAGTGACAACAAAAAACACAAAACAAAACACAGATCTACTGTGACTGGAGGAACGGCTCAGGAATTAAGAGTGCTTACTACTCTCTAATGAGACTGGGATTCCTACTCGGTCACATCAGGATGTCTGTAAACACCTGTAATGAAATTCCAGCTTCAAGCAATGCACACACATGAGCACAGATACATACTTATACATTAATAAAATAAATCTTTTGGGGGGTAAACTCTATCAAGACACCCCAATGATGAGTTCACAGAAAGTGCTAACACATGAAAATAAGACCTGGGGTTGTTGGAGTGAGGTTTTCTATTCACATACGGCAAAGGCAATCCTGAGGCCTTTCTGATGGGAGAAGAGCATAGAACTGAGTGTGCTGTAGTCTGCAGTGGCTTGCATTGAATAACTTAATCCTTTAAAAACCTCACTGTACCTGCTGACCTGGCAGAGGTCCAGAGAACACTACTACTGCAGAGCTAATTGAGGTCAAACACAGAAAGAGTAAGGAGAGTCCACTGCTGGAGCTGAGGCCTGGACAAGGACAAAGTGTCCTACCTCCAACGCTGTGCCTGCTTTTGACACCACACTACCCTGGACCTTAGAAAACATGGAGAGAACTCCGGGAAAGCAGCACAAGCGTGTTGTGGCTTGGGGGAGAGATGATGTTGGCGTGCAGTGGAGCTGGCAGAGGGTGAAGGTCAGAGCATCTACAGCTGGGTGCAGAAACAACCAGGGAATCAGGAGGAATCTCAGCATGTACAATGCCGACCATAGCAAAGGTAGTGATGGCACATTTGACAGTGTCTGTCACCTTCAGCGAGCTATTTCCTATTGGCAGGTGGTCAGCAGAGCTTGGGCCTACCTCTGTCCTGGGGATAACTCCTTTCAGAATAGCTGCTCCTTGCTCTGGGAGAGTTCAACCATTACAAATTTTTGAATACTGGCTGATTTTGTGTCAACTTAATACAATCTCAAGTGGTCAGAGAGGAAGGAGCTGCCGTTGAGGGAATGTCTCCATGAGATCCATCTGTAAGACATTTTCTCAATTAATGATCAATGAGGAGAGTCCAGCCCATGGTGGATGGTACCATCCCTGGGCTGGTGGTCCTGGGTTCTATAAGAAAGCAGGTTGAGCAAGCCATGAGGTGCAAGCCAGTAAAAACACTGGTCCATGGTCTCTGCATCAGCTCCTGTCTCCAGGTTCCAGCCCTGCTTGAGTTCCTGTTCTGACCTCCTGGAATGAAGGGCTATGATCTGGAAGTGTGAGTCAAATAAACCCTTTCCTCCCCAACTTGCTCTTTAGTCATGGCATTTCATCACAGCAATAGAAACAACTGGCAATGGTAAAGAGCCTATCCAAGGGAGGATACCTTGGGCAAGTCGAATTCAGGAGCAGAGGGAATCTGGAGGGATAAGGGGCCCCCAGAGCCTATAGAGTCTGTCTGACCAGAGCCCCCATTAGAATCCCACCTCTGGAGCCATTTCTGTCCTCTTCCTAGGAGCTGTTTTTCTGTTCTAATAAAGTTTGTAGTTTAGGGTTTTGTCCCGTCTCTGTAGCTGGTGTTTCTGTTACTTGTTTGTCTGTAAACTGTTGCTCTCACTCTTCCAGCTGCCCTCTGGGTTCTGGGACTGTTTATTTTTGTCTGAGATGCTCAAGAATTTGCCACAGTCACTCTGGGAACTTGAAGGTAACACAGAGAGATGCTGTATGTCTCTAGCTATCACCCTCCCATGAGTGACTCTTCTTTTCAGGGCATGCAATTCTTTGTCCATCCCATGGATGAACTCATCAGTACCTCCTGGATGATTACAGTGGAAATAATAGCAGTCATAGTTTGGGGCTGTTAAGTATTGCTTGATAGAAATACCAAATAAGCCAGCGAAAGTTGTGAATCTACCTAAAAGGAAAATCGCCGTGCAACCTCCAACAATTACACCTTTTAGGAAACTATTCTGTAGAATCAAGGATGAAAATCAAGCCATCACCAGGGATCTGTATAAAGTTTATGGCTTCCTCAGGAGACGTTGTTGATAGGGCGTATGATAATTAGCATTGTCCACTAGAGACAAATCCAGACATACCAGGGAAGACAGTCTCAATTGAGAAATTGCCTCTGTCAGATTTGCCTATGGACATACCTGTGGTGGTGTTTTCCTCATTACTATTTAATGTAGGATGATGGTGCATCCCTGGGTAGGTGGCCCTGGGAAGTATGGGAAAGCAGGCTGCAAAATAGGAGAAAGCAGGAGGTATAGGCAGAGATGATTTGTTCATTCCCGGCTGCCCAGGCCAGAATAATCACACAGAAACTACATTAATTACAACACTGCTTGGCCAGTAGCTTAGGCATATTCCTGGATAACTCATATCTTAAATTAACCCATTCCTATTATTTTTTATTTTGCCATGAGGCTTGTGGTTTACCAGTAAGGTTGTGGAGCAGGCATCTTTCTCCTTTGGCAGCTACCTGGCATCTCTCTGACTCCGCCTTCTTTTCTCCTCTGTCTCTGCTTGGAATTCCCACCTTACTCTGTTCTGCACCGTCATAGGCCCAAAGCAGCTTCTTTATTAAACAATGGTAATAAAACATATTTACAGCATACAGAGGGGAAATCCCACATCAAGGAGACAATGTTCCTGAAGGCCTCTCTTCCCAAGCTTCTTCTGCTCCAGGATTCTGCCTTGAGTTCATGCCTGATAATGGAATGGAGTCTATAAGCCAAATAAGCCCTTTCTTCCACAAGTTGGTTTTTGCCAGTGTTTTATCACAACAACACAAAGAAAACTAGAAGAGGATCCCATCACAGGCATACTGTTAACTTGCTTGGCCAACAACTGTGATTGCCACACAGTATAGGGCCATTTTCTCTGAATTAAACATTTCTGACTTGTGAGATTTTGAAGGTAAACGAAGGTCATATTCTGGAAAAGCTGAAATGCATGAGAGTCTAGAAAAATCTTCCCCAGCTTTGTGAAGGTGGAGTGAACTGAGTAGCGGAGCTGCAGAGAGAAGGGCTCCTGGATCTGCGGAGCTGTCTGCAGATGAGGCAGATACATCCAGGGATGCGGCTCCTGCAAGCCATCACTCATGTTGGGCTTTTTTGGGTAGTTAGCTGCTTGAGTAATCTGCATCCCTCATCCTATAAGCAACCCCTTGCCTACACTCCTGTAGTAACCCTGATTAAAAAAAAAAGATAAATCATTGGCTCACCAAGCTGGACTCTGGTGCAGTTTTTATTTTGTTGTTCTCTCTCTCTCTCTCTTTCTCTCTCTCTCTCTCTGTGTGTGTGTGTGTGTGTTGTGTGTGTGTTTGTGTGTGTTGTGTCTCTTGAGGAAAAACCTATCACACAATGCTATGTTGGTTGACTCTTTAGGTTACAGTCACTTCTGAACTAGAAATGGTAATTGTGAGGATCAAGTGCTCCTGGAAAGTTCAGTACACACTCAAGTCCTGGTTGTGTTGCCTTAATTGCTTTTCTATCAAAATGTCCAATACTAACTCTGGAGCCTGAGAGCAAAGAAATTCCCACAGAGAATGGTAAAACACTCCCAGCGGCAAGCACCCAACTTGTTTGAAGAACAAGTGTCATAGGATTTCTATTGCATGGCCAAAATTAACTTGGAGAGAAAAAGGTTTTATTTAATCTTACAGGTCTCAGGTTCATGATACAGTGAAGTCAGAGCAGGAACTCAAGGCAGGAACCTGGAGGTGGGAGACGTCATCTACTGGTTTCCTCTCATGGCTTTTTCATCCTGATTTCTAATAGCATCCCAGACCACCATATCATGAATGGAGTAATCCAAAGTAAGCTGGGCTCTCCCACTTCAATCGTCAATCAAGAAAATACACTGCAGACTTGCCCATGGGACCACCTGGCAGGGGCATGTTCTCAATTGTGGCTCCCTTTCCCCAAAAGACTCTAACTTGTTTCCAAGTTGACACCAAACTAGTTAGCATATCCAGAAAATTCAACCATCATGCCTGCTGGTAGCAGAGGTTGCCAGTGGCTCTGACTTCTGCGTGTTTATCTGCTAAGACACTCCTTAATCCACTTCTGATCCTGAAACACCGAGTCTTTCTTTTAACTGGTATAAATGAAGCTGACGAAGTGTATAGGGAATCTTACTTTATTTAATAGCACACATGTTTATAAACTCTCCTATTCTTTACAACATTGGACATTTTTATTACTCTGTATTGATCAGTTGACCTTGCCCATTTGGAGTATCTTTCTTAAAGGATTGCTGATGCCCTCCCTGTATCCTCCTTCACCCTGCTCTTCCCACCAAGGCACCTTAGGGGGACTGCAAAGTGCTGACATTTCAGTGATGCTGGGGCGTTGAGATTTCTGTCCAGGCGACATCTTTGTATAGAAGAATGAGAAGCATTTCAGATTTCATCTGTGCTGACATCACAGTTTTCCCTATCACCCCATGGTGGGAGCTCCTGCCTTGATTCTCAGAGTAATTACTGCTTAGGGATATCTATCTCAGATAGCCACTCAAGATAATTACTATTAGAAAGAGCACTGGGAAAAATCAGGTCTACCTTCAGATTAGATCGTGTCTACCAAAGCACTCTTTCCAAAGTGACTTTGAGTCTGCACTTTCTCATTTATAAAACCAGGACCTTGTACTACGCCACCCCTAAATGACCTTAGAGTTCCACTATTTGAAAGTTAGTATCTTTTCTTCCTCAAATTCCTGGAGAGCAAGAGTCTCGCCTTGAGTTACACCTCTCTCTGCACACTGGCATGTCTAGCATTTTGATATGTGAAACAGGACGTCATCAGCTTCAAAGTCCATTAAGAACCCCGTAATCATTTTATCAAAAGTCATCATAAGAAATCCTCCATTTTTATGTAACATTGTAAGTTTATACTGGGCTCTATTGAGAGCCATCCTTGGCCACGTGCGGCCTGTTGGTTGTGAACTGGACACCTGTCAATCTACAGCTATTGTATGTGGGGTCTTTCCCCTAAACTAGAGCTCTCTCTGTATTACCCTTCCTCCACTATCCTCAGTTAAAGTCGCTCTCACTTTCCCCATTACCCCCTTTATGATACCTTTCTCCTAATACCCCCTCTTGAGAGATCCTTCTCCTCCTACTCCCATTACCTCATGGTCTCTCTCTATTCCCCTGACTTCTTTGGATACTTTAGCTTATAACTCAGATCTGAATACCCTGAATTAAGATCCACAAATAAGAGAAAACACATAGCATTTGTCTTTCCTGGTCTGGGTTCCACATTTGGTATGGTGTTTTCTAGTATCATTAATTTACCTGACAATTTCATCACTTTCTTTTTATTTACTGTTCAAAAAGAGGTAAGGACTTGCGTTCCCTCTTTTCTTGACTACTTTTTCCCCTGCATGATGAGTCATCACCCTGGACTGCCATCTGTGGCAGTAGCTTCCTAAGGTTGCCAATACTCTGGAGACAGCGCTGGCATGTCTGCTTAGAGACACAAGGCCTGTCCTCCAGCATTTAACTCTCTGCTGCATGAGACATCTCCCTCAAGTGCCTCCAAGCTCATAGTACAACCTCCCCGTGTTCCCACTTTCATTGGTTTTTCAACTTTATTCTTTGAGAATTTCAGACACACATGGTGTAGTTCTATACTCCCATCACCCTCCCTCACTCCTCCCATTCCCTCTGATCCTTGACTTCTTCCCAAATTTCCCTCCTTTAGGCCTTTAGTGTTTTTCTGTCTCTGCCAGTCTTGGGAGGTAGGGTAGAGGTAAGTGCTGTATTGGCTAGTTTCATGTGATTTTTGATCTTTCCGGCTAGCTACTGAATTCTTTAAAAGAATCTGCTTAGTTTCTTGTTATTAAGATTATGGTCTGTTACATTACATACTTTCCATTAAGGAGAGAGATAATATCAGTTTTCCCGAATGGATCTTAGCTAAGACAAACATTTTCAGAGAGGATCTAAGCTAATTTTCCCAACAGCCCACAAAGATATGTATAATCCCTATTTCACAGATGATTATCACAGAGTATAAGTCATTCTTTGCTCAGAAACTCAGAGCTGTATCCTGAGAGTCAGACATAAACTTGCCAGGCAGGTTCCCCAGACCAGGCTCTGAGCACCATGATGGACACCCTCTGATAGGCGCTCCTGGGAGACCTAATGTCCCCTGGATATGGTGGTTTGCTTGTCTCCCAGAACATTCAGGAATCAGTTCCAAGTGAGTCACTGTGCCCTGAACTGTACTGTGCTTTGTGCCACATTCTGAAATTCCAAGATTATTTTAGCACTAGTGATCCTGTTGGTACAAGGAGGACTTCTTTGCCAAATTTAAGATTGCATTGACTCACCTGCATGTTTTAGTCTAAGAATTTTTGGCATTTGACTTTTGCGTGTATTTTAAACATTGAATTGACTTTTGTGGTCTGGTTAGACTTCAGTTATGGCACATTTCTCCAAATACTATTCTGGAAAAGGCTACATTTTCTATACTGGGCAGAAATTGGGGTCCTCACAGGGGTAATTTGGTCATTGACTTGTTGATTTACTTGCTGGTTATATTGTGTAATGGCCTCAGGATTGGTTTGGATTTGTAGTGAGTTTTAACTCATGGGTTACTTGTTCACCCACTTTTTTCTTTCTCTTAAAGATTTCTTTGACTATTGTGGGTACCCAGGAATTAAAATAACCATGGAATCAACTTGTTGAATTACACACAAGCCACCAGGCCTCCAGTGGAGACGATACTAAGTCCACAGATGAGCTGGAGAGAACCATGATCACATCACTGCCCAGTCTCTTGAGCGTAAACCATGCAAAGATTTTCCAATTGCATGTGTTGTCTTTAATGTCTTTGAATTTAAGTTGTTTCATAATCCCCAAGGACACAGTCCAGAAAGCCATAATTCAGCAATGCAGAAATTCCAAAACAGTAAAACCTTGAGCGAAGAAATTAGAGGATTAATGGGCTTATTTTGGCTGGCAGTTCTGGAAGGATGAACTGATACTGGGGTCTTGGGTGAGTGTGGTTGTATAGAGGTATTTAGACAGAAGGTTCTAGACAGAGAAGAGCCTATTTAAGGGAAGATAGATACCCTGGACAGGTCAATCAGGGAGAAAGGGGAGCCCAAGAGGGAAAAGGATGCCCAGGAACTGATCGAGAGTCTGACCCAGAGACCCCTGGTGGACTCCCAACTTTGGGGCCCCTCAAATACACTTGATGGGAGCCACTTGCCTATTCTAACAAAGCATGACATTTTTACACTTTTTGCTCACAGTGACAGGTTCTTTGAAGTTCCCTGTCAATCAGCCACTTGCTCTCATTGTCAACTGCTCTCAGATCTGTTACTTTCTGTCTGGGACGCTCACGGCAGCACTGCCTTTGCTATTTTCCTGCCCCTTCCCAGTTTTCTAAGTGTTACACACATTATTATTTTATTTCTGCCATCGTTAAAGTATCAGGGTTCCTAGGATTATATTATTCCTTTACAGATCTTTCTAAGGCCCTTGCCAGGACGTTACCTTTCAGCTGCTCTAGAGAGAACCCTGAGCTTTAACTGTCACCTGCTCTGTTGAAAGAGTTATTCCCTTGTGGGAAAATGAGGGCTCTTTGCCTTATTCAAAGTTTTTCCCTCAATGCAGGTAAATTCCCTGTCAAGCTCTGAAGTTACATTGGAGACAATGACTATTATCTGTCCAGCAACACTCTGCTATAAGATTTAAGGGAGTCTGACCCTTCTGCTAGCCTGTCCTGGCATTCTCAAGTGTGTGTGTGTGTGTGTGTGTGTGTGTGTGTGTGTGTGTCGGTGGCTGTTGGGACTCCAGTCTTCTCTCAAAGGTGGAGTGGACATGTTGGTGAGTAGAAACAGATTAGATGGAAGCCCCATCTCTAACAGAGTTAGCTCTGAGCTCAGTACAGTGAAAAGTTGCTGGGATCTGGAGACAACCTGTATATGTCTTCATGGGAGAGAACCCTCTATAAAGGATCTGGAGAAAGCAAAATGGAAGCCACACCATGGTCTCAGTTGCAATGGTACAGTTCTATTTTAAGCTAGGAAGGAGAGAGACATCTTGGATCACAGCCTGCAATTCTTCCCATCTGACCAAATTTTCATAAATTTTTAAAAATATGTTTATTTTCTGCTTATCCTTAAGACACAATTCCTAAAGCCTTGGATAGCATGTTTCTCTCTCTCTCTCTCTCTCTCTCTCTCTCTCTCACACACACACACACAC
>LOJH01033709.1:0-16215 GCA_001685095.1 Ellobius talpinus | reverse complement strand
TTCTTTATTAACCAATGAAAGTAGCACATAAGACAGATGACCCTCCTCCATCACTGATGCGCAGCCAGAGTTCTTCTTCCTTACCACACTCACATAGCATATGCCACCCATCAACTCGTCCTCTTTCCTTGAGGCTCAGGACCTCCCTACCCTGGAAAATCATTAAGAAAACATACCTTGTTTTGTCTTTTGGATCTGCAAGTGTCTGTTGCAGACTCCCATTGTGTGGCTAGCATTATTATAGGTCTAGTGTATGAAAAAGATAATTCACCCATTTGTCAAGTTTCTAATTTCTTGAAATCATGTACAATTCCCCCAGCACATGATTAGGAGAGACTGGATTGAGTAAATAAAAGGCAAATCACATTGAGGAACATCTCCCATTGCCTAGGGCATCAGTATCTTAGTATTTCTAGGTGTCTTAGCTCATTTTCCTGCTATTGTGATGAGATATTTTGAGAAAGCAAGTTAAGGGAGAAATTTTTTTTGAATCTTTGAACACAGGCTTCAACATGCACTACCTTGTGACAGAGAAATTAAGAAAGTAGAAACTTGAAACCACGGCTCCCATCGCATTCACAATTGGCAAATAGAGAGGGATGATTGAATGCTACCTTACGTTCTCCATTTAATACAGTCTAGGATCCTCTGCCCCCAAAAAGTGCTCCACCCACATTAATTATGGTATTCAGGATGATGCCCACAGGCATGCCTTGCAGCCCATCTTCCAAAGGATTCTAGATGGGAAGTTGAACATTGACATCCCCTGTGTCAGGAGTGACACAATACTTCCACAGTAGCCTGTTTCACTCTTGGTCCCAAACAGGTCCTTGTCAATGGTCAAGTATATCCCACTTAGGAACAGAATATAAACTTGATTATGTTAAGTTTCTAATCTTTCAGTATTTTTAACCACATTATTAAGAAGTCTGAGTCTAGGTTCTCAAAATCAAGGAAAAGCATTAAAATGGAAGTCTGTACACAGACAGTGTTTAAGATACCTGATTATAGACCTCAAAAATACTAATATAGATGCCAAAGTATAAATTACAAGGAAAATAATTTGTGTGTATATGTATCTGTATGCTTTATGAGATTAAAAAGTCAAAGAAAATCAAATAATGTTACTGCTTCTCTATGTAAGAGTAGAAGGGAAGGGAAATATTCCCTTAAAAAGTGTGAACACATCTCTTGCCCCTTTATACTCCACTCTCCAACCAGCCATATTGTTCCTGTCTCCACCTCCCTAGTGTTGGAATTAAAAGTATATGACTTCCAAACACTGGGATTAAAGGTGTGAGCCACCACCAAAAAAATTAGTGTGAACAGAGTATAGAAATATAAATTAAGAAAAATAAGTAAGTATAATGTAGCCATGAAATAATATATATATATATATACATATATGGTTTATGAAGTTGGGGACATAGTTTAATAAGAAAGTACCGTGTAGCATTCGAAGCCCTGAGTTTGATAGTCAACACTGTAAAAACAGAGTTTTATAGAAAATGGCTTGGGAATTTCTATGTGAGGTATATATACATAGCAGAAATATGAAGAAATAATGTCTCTATATACACACAGCATACCATATACAAATTAGGAGTTTAGTTCTTAATTTCCTTTCATAGCAAGGCTTTGATTATCTAAAGTTAATACTCATTATATAAAATAAACTAGAAGAACACAAGGTCTTATCACATGATCTACCTGGAGGAAGCTTTTGTATCCATAGCCAATACTTATAATCCTTTTTTAAGATCTATCTGCAGGTAACTTGATGGTAAGATTGAGGTTAATGGATATCTGAAATGTGTAGATAGATGGGAAGATGGCACCGCAGAGAAGTAAATCAGCTGAACTCACTTTTAGTATTATGGTTTTCGCTTTAAAGGAGGGAAGTAACATGAACTTTAAAGAGACAGGCAGACCTATCAATAGGACACCTGACCATTCTCATAAGTTTCAAATCCAATGGAAGATCCTAATTTGTGGGTCTCTCTTTCCTGGGGAGTCGTTGGTAACTGGTCCACGAGAGTGAAGAGGATAGAAGCAGAGAAGCAGCAAGCAGAGTTCAGAAGTACGTGAGTGTGATGGAAAGAACATACTGGAAGTCTGCTTCAGAGAGACAGCTTCTTTTATTGTTCCATGGGTTAAGTAGACAAGGGTTCCTAGGGTTACAGGCAGGAAGGGCAGATTGGTCATAACACTGTGCCTATTTGAGTCTTGTATTTGCTACTTCACTCAGCATGGTTGTCAGGTTGAACAGATTTCTGAGAAAATCTGTAGAGCCTTTAAAGTACAGGCTTACGTCATCTGCGAATACAGATGATTTATCTATTTGCTGTGGGAAGCGCTCTTGTACACTGTAAACTCAAATTGGTTTAATAAAACACTGATCGGCCAGTAGCCAGGCAGGAAGCATGGTGGGGCAACCAGACTAAGAGAATTCTGGGAAGAGGAAAGGTATCAAGCCACCCAGTCACCACCCAGATGCAGAAGAAGCAAGACGAGAACGCTGTATGGAGGAAAGGTATCAAGCCACATGGCTAAACATAGATAAGAATTGTGAGTTAAGTTGTAAAATCTAGTTAATAATAAGCCTGATCTAATATGCCAACTAGTTTATAATTAATATAAGCTTCTGTGTGTTTTGTTGGGACTGAATGGCTGCGGAACCAGTAGGACAGAAACTTCTGCCTACATCTACTCTTTTTAAGTTTGCATTTAACTTATGATTCCTATCTTGGAAATTCTTTTTCCAAGACTTTGAATACTACAAGAGTGGAGATAACAAGCAGTATTTTCTTTTCTTTGATTTTGCAGGAAATGTTTTCAAATATCCCCATTTAGTATAATGCTAGTTAAAGGTTTGTAAATTTTGTCTTTTTTATATAGAGATACTCTTTCTAGTCTTAGTCTTTTCAGGATTTTTATCATGAAAATATATTAAACTTTAAGGACTGTTTTGTTTCTACTGAAATAAATCTCTGGAATTTCTAGAGCAAAAAATTTGGCAAAGCATTTCAAGATATAGGCCTGAGCAAAACCTTTCTGGAAAAGATTTCAATAGCTCCCATAAATCATGAAATAGCATGAAATTCAAAAAAATAAACAAAAAACAAAGGTAACAATTAGTAGAATGAAGAGACAACCTCCAAAAATAAGAAAATCTTTGTCAATTATATATGATAGTATATTAGTATCTGGAATCCATAGCAAACTCCAAAAATTAAATATAAAAATCCTGATCTCTAACCACCAAGTTTGTAAAAAAAAATAAATTGAATGAACACATCTAACAAATAGCCTATATACTTTTCAGTATCTTTTATCATTATGAAAATAGAAATTAAAACTGCATTGAGATTTCATATCACCATAGTGAAATGGCTATCATTAAGAACAGAAAAGAGAACACATCTGATGAGGAATGCTTGTCGGAATGGTACAGTCATTAGCAAAATGTAGAACAACGTGTGTATGATCAGGGTCTGTCACTCTTGGCCACAAACCTGAAGGGATTTAAATTAGATTGGTATATAGAGAGATACATATCAATATTGATTACTGTGCTCTCACAATTCCAAGATAAGGAACCAGTCTAGGTGATAATCAATTTGCCATTTGATAAAACAACATGTGGTATGTAGACACAATGGAACATTATTCAGCCATAAAAAAGAAATGATGTCATTTTCAGAGAAGTGAATGTAACTTGAGATTGCCATGGTCAGCAAAATGAGCCAGAGTCAGATATAAAGATAGTTCTTGTTTTCTTATATGCAGAATCTAGAGTTACAACATTAGTTTTGTTATTTATTAATTATGCACATGTGTGTAGAACATATGTGCAGTGAGTGCAGGAGCCTGAAGTGTACAGAACTGTAGGATCCCCTTGGAGTTTGAGTTACAGGTTGTTGCAAGCTGCCTAATGTGAGTTCAGGGATCTGATTGCAGCCTATCTGTTAAATGCTAAGACATTTCTCCAGACCTAGGACCTACACAGAGAGAGAGACACACACACACATATAAGGTATGTATTTATGCATGTGCATTTTTGTATATGGAAAGGAACTATGGCAGGAGAGAAAGAGGAATAAAGGGGGAAAGACAGCTATAACATGGAGTGACAATTGGTAATAGAAATACAGGAGCAGGATATATATTTTCTTTTGAATATCTAATCTCTCTCTCTCTCACTGTGTGTGTATGTGAGAGAGAGAGTATACTGCTTAAAGATGAAGGCCAAAGAAAAAGAGAGAAAGTAATTGAGGTCAAACATGCATAAGGTACACAATCTTCCACTCTCAGGTCATCTTGATAGAAAATCCAGCTGCTACCAGCTCATAAATCTAGACATAGGCAGTTGTGATGACTAGCCTATAAAGTGTCTTAGAAGTGGGCCAAATGTTTATTTCTAGATGATTGAAAATACTGGCACATATGTTAATCAACCTGAAGCCACATTCTTGGGTTAAGACTTTGAAGCCCAGTCTGGTAAGTGGGGTTTCTATTGCTGATTGAGTTTTACACATGCTTTTGCTGAGAATGCAATTCCTATTTAACTCATCAACCCACTTAACTCTAGCTATCATTAAATATATCCAATATACAAAACTATTTACCCTATTTTCCTTCTTGCTCAGCATTTCGTTCTCTATTCACTGACACACTCTATCAACAGTCATTTTTGTTATTTTTGTAAAGCATGTTTTCTAGAATTAATCTTTCATTATAATCCTATGCCTTAAACCTTAAGCCTATATACACAATTTTTCTCTGAACATATCTGACATTATTTTATGTTTCCTTTCAGACTCAGCATATTAAGCTCCCCAACAGTTCTTCTATCAGGAACATGATACTCTCTCAACCTCTTCTGCAACAGAGAACTTGGAGACCTAAGATGGCTTTGGCATCCTCCTGACTCTCTCCAATTCTATAGAAGCACTTCCCTCCTAAGTTTTGTGGCATCAAACTTCAAGCATCTTCAGCAGCTATGTTCAACCTCTATCGTTATTATCCCTTATTTGTAATGGACATTGCTGTACAACTCATATTGTTCTGTTTCAGGAACTCAATCAGAACAAATGTGAAAAAGATCCAATAACCAACACTGAAAGTCTTTACCGGGAACCAATCAATCTAAACTTTTCATTTTCAAATCCTTGGTGAAGTCTTGGACTTTTTCAACATCTTAGACTATTGGGCCACTGTTGATTAAAATCTTAACACATAATCATTGATCACAGCTTCCTTTATCTTAGTTTCTTTCTATTCTTATGCTAGGGAAATCTCTTTGATGTTACTGAAGGCTTGAGTATCTCCAATCTGATTCATTTCTAGACACACCACACTGCAACTCAACAGGTGCCTTTTGTCTTCCTCTCTACTCTATTTGTTGTAAACTTTCACCTTGGATCAATTTACTCACTGAATACTTCTCATCTAACTCCTAGAGTGAAAATCGCTGCTGGAGAAAGTCCCACAGTAGGCAAATCTGAGCCACTGCAGATTCAATGGATAGCCTTGAGTAGCACTTACTATTTATAGTATCACCTACTATATCAGTAGTATCAGACTCCTCTTTTGCATTTCAGTTAGAGTTTCTAAAACTACTGTTCTCAGTCCCTGGTCATTATTTCCCACAGAACCCTGGAGATCTGATGTTTTTCCTGTGCTTATGTTAAGACAAATAGAGTCAATAATAATATAGACAGTTTTAAGGATTTCTGCGGATCAAACCACAAAGCCTGAGTGATCCTGAATTATCCTGTATATTTTGAAAGCATTGATTAAAACAAATTACCAGTTGAAGATCAAATCGTTATATTTAAGGTACAAAGACTAGGGATGTTGTGATGACTCAGTGGGTGAGATGGCTTTGTAAAAACAAGAATCAGAGGAGTTCAAATTCTATTTGCATCTTCTTCACTTTCCCTTTTCTCTCCATAAGGCCTTCAGCATTTGTTTAGAACAGTTATTCAGATGTTTAAAACATATTCAGATGTTTGTAACATAGGAAAAGTTAGCATAAAGGACTTAGCCTTGTTTTCATTTGGACCTGTCATACAGCTTTATCCTCCCAGTATAATATGATAATCTCATTGCTGTCTTAGAGTAAAGATAAACTTTATCTGGTAACCTTTATCTGGCATCCTGGTAGCAATAAAATAAGCAGAGCAGTAAACATTAGATGAATATCTAGACATTGTTCTTTTAACCAATGGTGCATCCATATATCATAATACAAGTAATCTTAGGCATTACTACCCCTGTCTTCCATCTACAGCTACAAGTATCTTTGGAGGGTGTTAAAGTAGACAGAAAATGGAAGGGTAACTGAAATGGGACGCTAATGCAGCTTTTATAAGTTGGTCATCCATTATAAAAATGAAACATGGAAATGATAAATTGTTTTAGGGTTATCCACAATCTTATATATAGCCACTCACTCAAACTTCTATAAGTGTCTGTATGACAGTTATTAGTAAATGAGCACACATTGCTGCCACTTATTTGCCCCTAGCTTCAGTAATACAATGGTTAAAACTTGAATATTCTATGGAAATATGTCAAGAATGTTAATTCAGTTATTACAATGTGTCTCATAGAAAAATTGCTGAGAGCTCATACTAGGTAAGAAAGGATTTTCTATATGTAATTTTTGTTGTAGAATTATCAATATATTTTCCTTATACATTACATTTAATTACAATGCATGTTTACTTGTTATGATCTTCTGGGATGCTGAGGTGCTGGACAACTCCACTCCTCTGGTTATACCATGCATAGCACACACAATCTAAAAGGATCAGGCTAGCTCCACTCCACACCTACCCCTCTTTGTGGTGGTTTTCTGACAGCTCGTACATCTCACATGTTGGAGTCTCCAGTGCCACTAAGGCTGCACCGTCACCAATGGCCCCTCTAGATGGCAAGACTCTGTTGCTCCCTATGACACCTTAGTGCTTTGCATATCAATACTGCTTAGTAGACACCTACAATTATCAAGTTTGGCTTCCAGCACAAGGTAAAGCTTTGATTACCTCTGGATCATAGTTTCAGTTCCCAGATTATTTTGCCTCAATGGTGATGTTCTCTTTTTAATTATAGCTGATCAGTCAGCTCCAAATATATAGTATTGATTATCCAAGTAAAGCAAAGGTTTCTCTTTCGTGGTCTGATTTCTTGTTAATCACAGAAAATCCCTTGGCTCCAGCTGAAAAGTCTTAATACGAGAAAACACACAACTGCTTCTAATAATATTCTTCCTTCCCTCTGAAACTTCACAAACCAGGCCTCCATCATCTGCACTGTTCTTAGGACTATGTTCTCAGTTCCCAAATAGCTCATTATGCACTTACCAATCAATGGCTTATTTAGTTCAAAATTCAAAACTTCTTTCACTATCCCCTCAAAGATATGGTCAATTCTGGTACAGATGTTCCCCTAAACCTAGTGTAAATTTCTGTCTTATTTAGCATTTCTGTTACTGTGATAAAATATTATGACCAAATGTTGCTTGTGGAGCAAAGGGTTTATTTCAGCATACAACTCTCATGCCATACTGGATTACAGAGGGAAATCAGAGTATGAACTCAAGGCAGAAACCTGGATGTGTGAACTAAAGCAGAGCCTATAGAGGAACAATGATTTCTTTCCTGATCTCCCAGAATACCACAGATTTATGTCTTATATCTGCAACACCATATCTTCAGCAATGTCAATAGCCACATTGAGCTAAACACTTCTACCTCAATCATTAATTAAGACAATATGTTAATCCCACAGATTCAAGGGAAAGACTGCAGACCCAAGTTATCATGACCAAATTAGTTAAAGCAATCTATTTTTTAATTGGTGTACAGGGCTGTCTTTGCCTAAAGGCAGAGTTCAAGAAATCAGCATTGGACATAGGGAAGATATGGATTTTTATAATTCAGTGGTAGTGAGTACCTAAATGGGGGATTTAACAGGTGAATAGGTGGGGTTACATAATCATAACAAGTTGGTCATAGCAACCTCCTGGAAAAAAGATGTAGTTAGAAGATAGTCTGAATAATGTTGTCATAACAACTTTTTCTTTTTATTTATTCTTCTCTTATATAATATATCTTAATGGTAACCTCCCCTCCCTCCACTCCTCCCTGTGCTCCCCTATCTGCCCTCTTCCCCAGATCATTTCTCCTGTAATTTCCTTTAGAAAAGAGTAGACTCCTAGGCATATCACCTTATCATGCTATAAAAAGATGCAGTAAGACTAGGCACAAACCCATCTATAAAAGCAGAAGGAGGCAAATCAATAGGAGGGAAAGGGACCCAAGACAATACAAAAGAGTGAGCTGTTTGAAACAAAGGCATGGTTGACATTTCCTGAACAGGTGGTACAGAACCATTTGTAGTTAATGCTATAGGCAGGACATAGCCCAATCCTTGAGAAATAGATTTAATCACAATCAGAAATGAAGTGGGTTTGACTTTTCTATAAGATGGTTTTCAAGCCTAAGATGGAGGAAGGCTGGTTTATCATATACCTTGTCACAGAATAACTACAGGCCAGTCCGAGAGGGGCATATTCTAAATTAAGAACCCCCCTTCTCCAGATATGTCTAGGTTTGTGTCAAAATGACAAAATCTAACCAGAACACTCACTTCCTCATCTAACATAACTTTCTTTATAAAAAATGGGTGTGTGTGTGAAAGAGAAAGAGAGAGAGAGAAAGAGAGAGAGAGAGAATAAGAATTAGCCAACCTCCAGGAGACAACTATGGATTTTGTTATAAATGGTGACAGCACCCAAAACCTCTTAATTAGTTATTTGAATAACTATGTAGACTATTTACTCCAGGATACCAGATATAGTCAATCCATATTCTAGCCACATAAACTTGACAGTCACTATTGCTCACTCTCACACAGAACTGTCATTCTTCTTTTTCCAAAGGAGGTAATAGTGACAGAAGACCTGCTTGAAGCAGAAAGATGCACTGATGATTTTTGTGAACAACAAGGCTTATCATTTATAAAAATAAACAGCAATTAAATCACACTCTAAAGGATTATCATGTAATAAATGATTCCAAACAAAACCCATTTCAGAAATACTAAATTTGTTTTGGATAAAATAATAGAACTTTAATAAAATTATAATTAGAAGAACTGTTGACACCTTTAGTCATATAGATGAGGCTCAGAGGCATTTTGCTAATTGCAGAGGCCAGACTCAAACAACTGTGTGGCACATGATTTCATTTTGAATTTATTCCAAAATGTCAAATAATAGAATATCCACATATCCACAGTTTCCAAGAGTTATGAGAGGGTATTGACCAGGAAGGATCAGAAGAGGTGAATAAAGAAAGTTCTGAATGAGTGATGTTCTTAGTCAATGTGTTAACATGCTCATGGCCATGCCAGAGATACCGGAAAACTTAGACCCATTAAGAAATCGCCAAGCCTTCAGCCCGGTGGCTAGGCTTAGAATGGGAGCCTTTCCTTCTGCCACACATGTTACTATTGTCAGCTTGTGCAAAAATATGCTTACTATAGTTTTCTTCTCAGATGGTTACAGGATAAAGATTGCAGAGATTGTGTATCGATATTATCTAAATCTGTCCCCTCAGTCTAGCTATATTCCACAAATCTCACCTTCTTGTTTATCTGTATTTAATAACTCCACCACCCATTGTGTTCAACTGTATACAATAATCTTCCTTTGTGTTCAACTTTTTATAGTAACTCTATGAAGCTTCCGGAGTGTTGAGGTTTAATCTGTCTGAGATCCCAGACAACCTCGTCTCAGTTTCTGTCTGTTTATCTGTCTGCATTTTTCTCCTCTTCATTCTCTTGCCATCCTAGTCATGTCCAAGTCCCTGAGGGCATGCTGAGCTGTCAGGGATGGAACCATTTTGCATCCTGATTATAGCTGTGGTTGTAAAGATCTATCATCTTTCAGAACATAGAACTATAAACTGCAAGGTAAATTTATGTGTGAACTATTATTTTTAATTTTGAAATTAGCATTCTTATAAAGATGAGAAAAGATGTATATCCCTTTAAACATCAGTCTTCTAGGACAAATAATATCAAAGCTAAAACAACATGTAAGCTGCTCAAAATATTAGTACTGAGTTTGAAGAAAATATCTCTCTCCTCTCTCCTTTTCCTCTTTTCTCATTATATTTTCATGTGCCTATTTATGCACAAGGAGGCAAATAAATTAGAACAAGGATTGTGCAGAAAAGTAAAAGTCAAGAATAGTGATTGTAGACAAAAATTTGAAAATTTGAGTGCAAATAAATCTATGAGTAATGTAAGCCAGAGTGTACAAAGCTATCCAAGATAAATTAAAAGAACAGAGGAAAAGAACTAGGCAGAAAAAGTAATTCACTAACATAAACCTAACCAAATTGCACAATTTTCTAATTGAAGTTTCAATTAAGTGCTGAGCAGGAGAAAAGGGAGCCCTACAAGTGAATTCACATCTCCACAAAGACTGAACCCACTCCCTGCCTGCTATTTGTTTCTGAAGAAAAGGCTAACTCAGAGGTGGTTTCACTTACTTTGAATTTGAGCAAAAGCATCAGTTCCTTTGGTGAGAGCATCATGACTAGCAATCAGTAGAGTTTTACTTTTCAAGGTGAAAACTGTTTTTTTTTTTTTAGAAACTGTTTTTTTTTAGAAAATACAGGCATGTGAGCAGTCCTATTTTGTGAAGCACATTAAAAAAGTAGGAATGAAAAATGTCAATTTCCCATATAAATTCAGTTATAATTTCTATTTGGGACACATACATGTTCTCCAGTGTGATATCCCATGGTGGGTAGTTTGGAAGGTTTAGTCTATCATTAAAACTGAACATTGAGGTGTCATTATCAGCCGATCTTGTCATATAAGCAGCACTATGTTTTGGTGTAATTTTTTTGAGAAACATCATAATCAATTGAAATGATGATAATTAGATTCTAGAAAACTGGTTTTCCCTAACAAACAGATTCTAGGCCAAGCCTTTGGTAGAAGCTGCCATTATTAGCAGGTGCACTGGGCTTTCTACTTGTCACTGGGTTTTAATACTAGGCATCGGTTTGGTAATAATGCTTGTTTCCAGGAACATTTTCCATGACAGCAAATTATACAGCACAGAACTATCTGGTTTGTTTAACTCAGACCTAGAAAATATCAAATTGCACCAGCTCTTCCTTCCATATAACCATGAATGGCATGGAGAATGTTCACAAAAAATAAGGAAAACAAAATTACTTTAGTTACTAACAGAGCAATTAAGTAATTTCTGTCTATCATTTTGATACCCATTAACCCATTAACTGGGTTTGTTCATTCTCTAGTACAATGCTACCCTGAAAATTGTGACGTGTGTGTGTGCACATGTGTATGTGTGTCTGCGTGTAATATATGCAAATGACCATCGCCTGTATGTGTGTCAGGTGGAGGCCAGTAGAGAACATTAAATATCTTCCTCCATCACTTTTTTCTCTTTACCATAGTGACTTAAGGCAAGAGCATTCACTGAACTGACGCTTGTCAGTTTCACCAAGGTTGGCCAGCCAGTGAGTTCTTGGGATCTGCCTGTCTCTGTAACCCGAGTTGCTGCTATTGCAGCATGAAGCTGGGTGTCTGCTTTTTGTGTGCATGCTGAAGGTTAAAGCTTAGGTCTTCACGCTTGCAGAAGAATCATTTTAAGCCAATGAGCCATCATTTTCAGACCTTTTGGAAGTTTCTGAATCATGAATGATACGTTAAATTATGTCCTGTACACTTCCAATTAATATAGTGTATCACCATAGCTATGATAAAAAACAGCAGCACACAATCTCAAAACACAGTGCTGGTTATGAAATATTCCGGGTATGGTGTTCAATAAAACTAAATTTTCAACATTTGAAAAGTAGGATATTTTACATATTTGCTATTAGTTTTTACAAATTCAAAATTTGAAATATTGAGCATGCTTTGTCTAATAACCTGTAACTAATAAGTAGATATTGAGCATGCTTTGTCTAATAACCTGTAAGTAATAAGTAGCTGGCTGAAACTGTTAAAGGCAGCATTCCAACTAATTCTCCACAATCCACCCAGCACAGTCTCTCCAGCATCTAAAATTCTTAGGTTTAGCTCTGACAGCAATAGATTATATAAGTTCTGGTAAATCAGTTCAGATGTAAAGAAACAAAGGTGCAGATAAAAAGTGATCCTTAAACCCTGACATAGTGCTCTAGATCAGATGCGAAAACAATCTCTATATTGAGGTCTTTCCACTTACATTTCTACCTTCTCTCATTCTTTATTTACAAAACAAATGTTATGTTTATCTATATTCATATTTAGATATATCTATATATGTTCAGTCTTGAAGATATTGCAAATGGGAGTTTATGATGGTATAGTGCAAAGAGACATATAAAAGTAAATATTGGCAAGAAATTAATATGTGGTCTATTTGAGAACTTTGCTATATAAAAACTAACAAATGCAATCAATTGCTTTCCTGGGGGTTATATAGGCTCTTTATTAACTATATGCTCACCATTGCTCTGCATTTCTCAGCCTCTATTAACTATTAGGAGAAAGGAAAATCACCTCCTGAATCTGTCTTCCTCTACCTCTTGTTTTTTCCAGGCTAATCTCACAAAAATGAGATTCAACATTTCTTCCTTTTTCATCTTTCAAGTTTTTCTTAGGGATAAAATGAAAAAAAACATTTATTTATTACTTATGAACTAGTACTATCAACACAAATTTCCCCAGGCATAGGTTTAAAATTCAGTTAAATTTTAAAAATACAAAAATAATAAATTACAAATCAATTGTTAAATATGAAGATGGTTTGGCAAAGATACATGGTTAGGGTCATAACTAACTTGTTTTGAATTAATAATGATAAAGAAAGAGGCCATAAATTTGAAACAAAGCAAAAAGTGGTATTTGGGGATTTTGAGGGAAGTAAGGGAAGGTAGAAATATTATAATTATATTACTATTATCCCAAAAACTAAAAAATACTAATTAAAAAGACAAATGATACATACATCTGAAAAGTGCAAATAATGTTTATTCCCCCCCAGAATTTCAAATGACATATTTCCACACATGAATCCAATTTTAATTTCTTATCATAACTCTTAAAAATTTAGACATATCTTTCTTTAATTCTATATTTCAATCAATAGTATCTCACTCAGTCATAACTAGAGAAGCTTCTTCTTGCCATAGCAGAGCACTATCACAGAAGCCTACAACTGAACAGTGTGCCAAGAGTGAGAGACATTGGAGTACTCAGTCCTAAATTACGTCTTTATCTAAGCCCTCTCTCAAGGCTCTGGGATCTGTGTGTTCAGACAATCTGTAAGATCCAGCAATGATAGAAACAGTGTCTAACAGGCACAACTGGATTGATATACATCTGAACTCACAGAGACAGTGGTGGCATACACAAGGTATCTACTAGTTCAGGTCAGAATCAATCATAGCACTGAGAGGGGGAGCAAGACATGGGCCCTCACTCCTAGTCAAGAAATTCTCTACAATTGATACTCTGGTGAAGGAAAATTAGTTTTCTACGATGGATTCTAATTGGGTATATTAACCACATTTCAGGTTAGGGCCTGTGCCCAGGAGTAGTTGCCCTACACAAAACAAAGTCAATGGTAAATTTTTGTTCTATTTTGCTTTAAGAATTTTTTTCTTATTGCTTTTTGCTTATATATTTTAGTTTCTGTATTTATAGGGTATTTGTGTTTCTTGTTTATTTGTTTTATTTGTTTTTTAAAGTGAGCAAGGGGAGAACTAAAAGTTGAGTAGGTAGGGAGATGGGAAAGGATTGAGAGGAAATGGGGAAGGGGGAAAATAATCAAAATTTATAATTTTTTATCAATAAAAAGAAAAAATAATACAATTTTTGTTGTTTTATTTTATTTTGTGTTTTTCAAGACAAAGTTTCTCTGTGTTGGCATTTCTGTCATGAAACTTGTTATGTAGACCAAACTGTACTCAAAGACACAGAGATCCACCTGGCTCTGCCTCTTTACTGCTGGAATTAAAGGCGTGTGTAAACAATGTTAAGTAAAGGTACAAAGTATTTTCAAAATATAAAAATTTGTTTACTTCCCCAATATTACAAGACATATTTTCACACACAAATCCAATGTTTAACTCTTTCATCTCATAACACTAAAGAAGTTTGACAGATTTTTCTGTAGTTCTGTGCTTGAATTCATAAATAAATTGTGAATATATTTGATCAGAGAACCTAATATGTTTAAACTGAAAGCAAATATTTGATGATAGAGTCTAGTATAACAGAGTTGTGGCCTAAAGGAGGGCGTGTAGAGGAGAAGACAAGACAAAATGAAAATTTAGTTGTCATTTAAAATGATCCCATGACTGTCTAGTATCCGTCCACAGAGAGCCAGACATATTAAACGGTAACAGTGGAAGCAGTATTATTTGGTAGAAAGTTTTCCACGTCTTTTCAATGTCTGGTCTATAAAACCTTCCATGATGAGTGTGGATCAATTCTGTGAGCAGGACATTGTTGCCCAGAAACTAATCAAAATCCTTTTCCAAGATAAGGTGAAGAGAGGATTAACCTGTTTGGTCAACATAAAGTGAATAAGAAGTGATAATATAAAATGCACACATTTTTGTGTACATAGGTAGACTGAAGCTTTTTCAAAAAATGTCTTGCCTTTGTAGCTGCACACACATACAACATACCATTTATGCTGCTGAGTAAAATTTCTCACATCTTCGTTTGAAACTGTGCAACTTTCTGTAACTTAACATTCTACATTCCGATGGTTTAGTTATGTTCGGAAATAAAAATGTCAGAAAGTGAACTAGTTCCATAAACTCTAATGAGATAGATAAATTTAGGATTCAACCTGACACACTTGGGAAGAGGAACCATCTATTGAAAACATGCCTCCATTGGGTTTTCCTGTAAGCATGTCTATGGGGCATCTTCTTGATGGTTACAGACTACACTACTGTGGGTGGTACCATCCTTGGTAAAGTGGATTTGGACAGTTCAAGAAAAGTTGCTGAATGTGATACAAAAAGCCAGAAATATTTGCGTCTTTATGCCTTAAACCCTCCTTGGCATCCCTCCATGATAGACTGTATTCTACAAAATGGAATAAACACTTTCCTCCTTGTGATGCTTTTGTTCATGGTACATATCACAGCAATAGAAGGCAAACTAGATTATCTAAAGACCAGAAAAGAAATTATATGCTTTAGGAAGCAGTTCTTATTTCCAAAACATAAAATCCATGGAACTCTATTCTAGTGAAAACAACATAGAGAGCAGATAAAATTTATATGAAGTCTGTGGTTCTTTGTGAAGCAGTCTTCATGAATTCATTAACTCTGAGATCTTCATCTTGGAATAAAATAGATCAATTGAGCAGAAAAACTCAATCCAAATCATACATTATTATTACTTTCTAATCAATGAAAATAGTTATGAGACATAGAGCTATTACCACAAACTGTTGTGATCCCTGTCCTGAAGTTTTCAGTGGATAATCAAAGACTACAATGTTGAGTAAGTTAGAGTATATGGCCAGATTTCTTTGATTTTAAATTTCTAATAATTAATATATGAGGTTAATTAGAGAGGAAATTTTAAAATATTAATCAAACTTGCTTAATAAATCATACTCATTGAAGTGCATGTGCTGAAAACTATTTCATATTCATTATTTATTTTCATAATAATCACATTAGATAAGTCAGAAGGTGGAACATTCATTATTAGATTAGTAAAATGACAATTTAGTAGAAATCATCAGTGCGCCCAAGTTTAGATAAAATTAAATATGAAAATTCAGATGAATATATTTTCTGATTCTATGGACATTGTGGATTTCCATTTTTTCTATGCAATGCTCTGAGAAGGAAAGCTTATATTATCACCACTATCATATTATTACAGTGGAATTTATATACAATATTAACTAAAAAAATTAGTAGCTCTCCTTTATACAGACGATAAATGGGCTGAGAAAGAAATCAGAGAAACATCACCCTTCACAATATCCACAAATAGCATACAATATCTCAGAGTAACTCTAACCAAAGAAGTAGAAGGTTTGTGTGAAAAGAACTTTAAATCTCTGAAGAAAGAAATTGAAGTAGACACCAGAAAGTGGAAAGATCTCCCATGCTCTTGGGTAGGTAGAATTAACAT
>LOJH01033708.1:0-16215 GCA_001685095.1 Ellobius talpinus | reverse complement strand
TTTATTAACCAATGAAAGTAACACATAGACAGATGACCCTCCTACATCAATCAAGGCTTTAAAGACATCTTTCAGGATAAAATTTGTACTCTTGCATTTAGCGCGCACAGCGCTCCACAGTGGGGCTCGTCCCTGTAGCCTCTGTTGTCTTCTCTGTCCACCCCTGCTGAGCAGGATACAATTCCCCAAATGACTCACACGGTTGCACCCCTCCATGCTCTTGCATGGACTGTTGTTCCTTCTAAGTGTCTCTTCTTAATTTATCAAATGCCTTTTCAACTGCACACCTCCCTCCAGTGGGAAACCTCCCTCCAGTGGGAAACCTCTCCTGTTCCTCTTTCTCCCTGCACCTAACTTCATAGCCCCGGTCGGAGCCGTCACATCCTCTATGCTTATCTGTCACTCGAAGTCACTATGCGTCATTCAAAAAAATTATGTTTCCTGCTCTACAACATTTATTTATTCTTTCAGTAACAGAAGCGTTCACCCAGTGATCCTTTCAAATGCTAGCAAAGGTCCAAGGTGAAAGCATTAGACACGCCGAAACACAGAGGCAGATGCCTGAGTAAATAACCAGCAGTTATTTATTTATAAAGTTATTTGTAGCCATAAAGTTACTAGACTTAATACAGTGTTAAAGCTTCATCTCTTTAACAGTGATTTCTTTAGGATGCAGCATAATCCAAATGTCTACAGTTAGTTATTTGTATGCAAGTGTAAAGATGGTGGTTTAGGAGCCAACAGCTGGAGTTCAGCCATGACGTAGAAAATGAAACTTCAGTGGGTCAGGATGAAATGTACCTGTGTTCCCAAGGAATGGATCATAGGCAATACCTAACATACCCCCCAAATTCAAAGCAAAAATCTGCAAAGTTCTCATACCATCTTCCAAATGTTTGCACCATATAGGAAAGATAAGATTCCTAGTAAGACTCCACCTTTCCCAGATGTCTTTGCTGCCCAGTAGGGTGTGTGATTTAGAGTTACTATTTAGATAAGTGTGCTGCCCAGAAAATTATGGGAGAACTTATTGTTATAGAAATGAAAGCAAGAGGGAAGAGAAAAAGGCCATGGATGGGTGGGTAGCTAAACAGGAGGGGACAAGGTGTATAATTGAGTAGAAAGAAAGTTCAAAATCATGTAAAAATGGGAGCTGGCCATCCGTTCACAGAGTAAGGGTAACTGTGTAGATGTAGCCCCGTAATGATCCATGGTTATTTCTTCTTAAGCATGAAGGGAAGGGACAGGCAGATTCATTTGGGGCTTAGGTGTGGGAATGATCCCGAAGTCAAGTGCTTGCATGTAAGCGAGACTATTGCCTGAGGAGTTCTCTCCCTGGAAGCCTGAGGACGGCTCAGTCTTAGAAACGTGGCCGGCATGCGGTTGTGCTTTACCAGGCTGCAGTAAAGGAGCTATAATTTCTTGTCTTTGTTTCTGCAGCAGCATTCAGCATGGCGGGGATCCCAGGGCTCTTCACCCTTCTCCTCCTGCTGCTCTGTGTGTTCAGGCAGGGGAGTCCCTACGCCAGTCCGTGGAAACCCACTTGGCCGGCTTACCGCCTCCCTGTAGTCTTGCCTCAGTCTACCTTCAACTTAGCCAAGCCAGACTTTGATGCCAAAGCCAAATTGGAAGTGTCCTCCTCATGCGGACCCCAGTGTCACAAGGGAACACCACTGCCCACCTACGAAGAGGCCAAACAGTACCTTTCCTATGAAACCCTCTACGCCAACGGCAGCCGCACCGAGACTCAGGTGGGCATCTATATCCTCAACAATGGGCAAGGCAGGGCGCAAGGTAGAGACTCCGAGGCCACGGGAAAACCCCGCAGGAAAAGGCAGATTTATGGCTATGACGGCAGGTTTAGCATCTTCGGGAAGGATTTCCTGCTAAACTACCCCTTCTCAACATCGGTGAAGCTGTCTACGGGCTGCACCGGCACCCTGGTGGCCGAAAAGCACGTCCTTACGGCTGCGCACTGCATTCACGATGGGAAAACCTACGTGAAAGGGACGCAGAAACTCCGAGTGGGCTTCCTGAAGCCCAAATATAAAGATGGCAGCGGAGCGGGCAACAGCTCGAGCTCAGCCATGCCTGATAAGATGAAATTTCAGTGGATCCGGGTGAAACGCACCCATGTGCCCAAGGGGTGGATCAAGGGCAATGCCAATGATATCGGCATGGATTATGACTACGCCCTTCTGGAACTCAAGAAACCCCACAAAAGGAAGTTCATGAAGATTGGGGTGAGCCCTCCAGCTAAGCAGCTCCCAGGAGGCAGGATCCACTTCTCTGGTTATGACAATGACCGGCCAGGCAATTTGGTGTACCGCTTCTGTGATATCAAAGATGAGACCTACGACCTTCTCTATCAGCAGTGTGACGCCCAGCCTGGGGCCAGTGGTTCAGGGGTCTACGTGAGGATGTGGAAGAGGCCACAGCAGAAATGGGAAAGGAAAATTATTGGCATCTTTTCGGGCCACCAGTGGGTGGACATGAACGGCTCTCCACAGGATTTCAATGTGGCAGTCAGAATCACTCCTCTTAAATACGCACAGATTTGCTACTGGATTAAAGGAAACTATTTGGATTGCAGGGAGGGCTGATGCTGCTTCTTCCTGCCAGCACTCCAGGGGCTTTTGGCACTCATTGTAGGAGACGCCAGCTTTTTATCATGGACTCGTGTGTGTGTGTGTGTGTATGTGTGTGTGTGTGTGTGTGTGTGTGATATAATGCCTTTACCCAGCATTCTTCAAATGGCAAAATGATTGGCTTTTTTATTTGAACACTGTGGTGTGTGTCTAGTGATTAAACAGTCTGAAGGCATACTTTTGTATAGAGATTTCAAAGTACTGATGTTTGTGGCAATAGGGGCTATTTGGCAATTAAGTTAAACTTTCAGGGTTTTTTTGACAACTTGATTTTTGTCTTATCCAAACTTGCATAAAAAGGTTTATATTAAATATGTGACATATGGAGGGTATGAATTCTTTTGTTTGTATATGAATGTGTTTTCTTCTGAGAGTCATATATTGATATTTTTGTAATGTGTGGTTATACTGCATCTGGATGGCAACATCATAGCACTTCAATAGGCAGTTGTAATGTTTTGGATTCAGCATTTACATAGTAGTTCTTGGAGAGAAGCAATAATTTATTGGCTATATCGATACACCTATAAAACCGTATCTTACAGTGAGCAGAGTTTTCATGCTGCTTTTAGTCTTAAAAATAAAACTTTCTCTTCCAAAAACCGTTGCTCTACTTTGTGGGAAGTCTGTCTATGCCTCTGCCAACCTTGTCATTACAGCTGAGTAGGCAAGCTCAATTATCGTCATCCTCCACATAGCAAGATTCCACTAGCATGTCTGAGGCTAACAGTTTCTCGAAAGACAGTAAGTGGGGCCTAATTAGAACAGGCCGAGTTGCTTCCCAGCTAACAGTTGTGGTCACGATAAAAAAAAAATCCTTGCATTCTAGCCCCGAGAGTGCGTCACATCTCACTGTTTACTATTTGGATGGGTAATTTAAAATGAATTAAATCCTTAAGGACCATGGATGCACTGCTCTGTGGGTGTCACAGCAGAATAATTGCTTGCTTGAAGCTGAGCATAGTCATACAGCCTAAGCCAAAATTATTTTGCATAATTTTCAACATGTTTCCAGAGAGGTGTGTTTAATTTGCAAACTTTTTCTTTCTCACTGTACTTATTTTATAGTTAAAAAAATGCTTGGAAGTTACTATAAGAAAAACCAGTATAGCTCTGTTTTCCCCAGCTCACAAGGGGTTCTCTTGCTGGAATGGTCTAGGCTCTCAGCACATCAAATCAGATGTATATTTTAGGTATGGCTGTATCTTGACCCAGGGGATAGAGGAGAAAGTGTGGTGAAGCCACAAACTGGGTTAGGTATCTGTGCCTTTGGGGCTCACTGAAGTCGTGCAACTAGGATTTGGAAATGTTCAAAGCAGGAGAGTAACCCTGAAAACCGTGGTCTCTTGAGGATCAGAAGATTGGGACAGAATTTAGGGCAGACTTGGTAGCATGATTACAGCCCTCAGGAGGAAATGAGTGTCAAGCTGTTGGAACAACACTCGGAAGTTATGGAGGGAATGGGACCAATGACCGGGAGAGCTGTGTTGGAGTTCCTGCTTTCCTTGTTTTGGATGAGAAAGGGGTTAGAATGCTGAGACCTTTGTGAAGTTTGGGCTCCCTGCTCCCCGGAAAAGCTCCAGGGACACCTGAGCCACTGCTTCCATGGAGCTCTTTCTGAACGCTTCAGGGTTTTCAACCTAGAACCCATGAGAAAGATGGAGTACTTGGGAGGGGCTGACTTGATGGTCTACTCCTGGTTAACTGACCGCTAATGATGGCCATCCAGGCATGCAGAGGAGCTCTGACAGCTGTTCTCAGTTCTTCCTCATCCAGGACTAGTGAGGACCCTGGGTAAGGATGCCAGTGGACAATCCCTGAACTAGATCTGAGTCTTACTTTGCCTGGCATAGGCTACTGCTCATGTCTGCTCTTCATGCTTGTCATGAACCATGGCAGTGAAGCTTTGAGTCATCTCTGTCAGTTGAACTCTATGGATGTTTATAAGATAGACTTTCTTTATCACCCAGAATGGGGTTGTTCCGAAGCTGACCAAAGGGGGAAAGGGTGATAATGAGGCTGAAGCCCCAGCACACTCACGGGCCCTTGGCAAGCTAGCATGTTCACTTTCTGCTCCAGCTGAATTCTGATGCCCCAGTGCTCTGTACAACAACAGCAGCTCAGGGGAAGAAAGGACTTATTTGGCTTACACATCAAGGTCTCAGTCCATTACTGAGGAAAGTCGGGACAGGAACTCAAGGCAGGAATCTGAAGATGGGCCTGCTTGCTATTCCACACAGTACTATCTTCTAAACAGGAACTTAGAGCCAAGAAGGTGCTGCAGCAAACATGGAGGAACACTGCCTTCTGGTTTGCTCAAAGGCTTGCATTTAGCTGACTTTCTTAGACAACTCAAAATCACCTGCCTGGGGATGGTGCTGCCCATAGTGGGCTGGGCTCTCCTCCATTCATTAACACTCAAGGCGATTCCTGCAGAGACAGCCACAGACTTATCTGATGAAAGCAATTACTGAGGCTTCTCTCAGATGACTTCAGGCTCACCAGGGCAGCCAATCTGGCTGCTAACTCCTCAAGGTGTTTCATAGACTATGAACAAGGAGCATTGCTAACCCAGAGCAATGTGGGGCTAAAGTTCCCTGCAGTTCTCAGCTAAGGCTTTTCTGTGGTTCCTGCTACATTGCTTCTTTGCCTGCATCAGAATTCTGAGGTTCTCCCATTAGGGAGGAGCATTCCAAAGACCTCTTGATAGGTGCTTAGGTGCTGGGGAGGTAAGTCAGTAAACAAAGACCAAGCATGGGCACTATGAGTCAATCCCAAGTGGTCTGGTAGTGCACACATGTAATCCCAGTGCCGGGGAAGCAGAGATAGGTAGGTTCCTGGGGCTCATTGACCAGCCAGCCTAGCTGAGGTGAGGCACTGTCTCAAAGAGCAAGGTGTATAATAGTACCTTTAGAAATGACAGACACCCAAAGTTGACCTCTGATCTCCACAAGTATGTGCAAGGCAGGTACATCAAAATGAACACACACACAGAGGCACGCGCACACACACACACACACACACACACACACACACACAATTTCCGATGGAGCTAGAATACATTGGTGGTAACATGGGCCTAGTTCTAGAAAATTTGCAACTTTTTTTTTTAACTCTGACATTTCTCTAGAGGAAGAAATAAACTCTAAGATAAGTGTAAACAAGGCAAAGGACTGGGATGGAAACCTGGTCTGGGGACAGGACGGTCTTCAGTCGGGTAGACTGGTTTCAGAGTCAGCTGGTTTATTTATAAATCTCAGTGCACTTTAATCTTAAACATTTCTATGTGATTCAAAACTTTCACTCTCCATTCTCCAGCTCCTCCAGAGGCCTGGGATGAAGCAGATGAGAAGGGAAAAGAAAAATCACTTCAACCTAGTTCACCATGAGTGACTCCTTAATAGTGGCTAATCACTTTATCTCTTACCTCTGCAATGTCATTGTGGCCCTCTTGCTAATGGGTCACAGACATCTTAGGACATTTAGAACCCCCTTCAACAGTGAGCCAGCACTAGGTTCCAAGCCCCATCACCGCCTTCTGAACCTAAATTGTCCATGACCAACAGGTTTGCTATACCTGAGAGCCGCTCAGATCAAGTCTGGAGAAGAATGGTATGTCAGGAGCAGTGAATTGGAGGGCAAGTGTCCCTGGCAGGATCAAATCTGGGTTATGAAAGAGATAGGCAGAGGCCATTGTGCCCAGAGCAGATTAAAGACAGAAAAGCGTGTTGGAAGAGAACAATTCTGACCAGCTTATATAGGAAAGAAGCTATGGCAAGGATTTAAAATTCATTCTACTTGCCAGGAGACATGATCAAAGAGCTTCTGACAAGGGTGCTGATAGGATCTACCCAGGACCAAGGTATGTCTGGATGGCAAGGGACTGAAGGGAAGGGAGGCTACCTTGTCACCCAGTCTCCAGCTCTTTCTAGATGGATCAAGCAAGCCTTCTCGTGACTCTCCCTGCTTCTTGTCACAGAGCCAACCTGTTGACCACATGTGCTCAGTCATCACCTACAAATGAGTGGTCCATTCATCAAATATCCAAATCTTCTTCTTCTTCCTCCTCCTTCTCCTCTTCCTCCTCCTTCTTCTTCTGAAGCAGGATTTCTCTGTGTAACAGTCCTAGCTACCCTGGAACTTGCTTTGTAGACCAGGCTAGCCTCAAACTCAGAAATCTGCCCACTTCTGCCTCCTAAGTGCTGGGATTAAAGGCATGCGCCACGACTGCCCGGCTTTACCAAATCCTTTTAGGGAGAGTTGAGACAGCTTTCCCCCGCAGGAAACACAAAATCCCAGAGCCAGACCTTCATGGTAAAGCACAGGATACAATAGCCATGAAAATCGTGGGTTCCTGCATGCCTACCAATCAAGAGTCTCTTGGGGAAAGAATCTACCTGAGGAATTATCTAGGTTGTTGATCTGATGGTCCAACTGTGGGGGATTGTTGTTAAGTGTCAATTGATGTAGGCAAACCTAGTCCTCTAATGGTGGCACCAGTCCCTACACAGAGAGTCCTGAACTTTAGAAAGCAGATCCAAGCAATCATGCCTGCTTGCATTATTCTTCTTTGCTCTTGACTGTAGGATGTGACTAGCTACTTAGAGCTCCTGCCCCTTACTTCTGTGCTACGTGGACTGTGATCTGGAATTGCCAGATGATAAACCTTTTTTTCCTCCCATAAGCTGCTTTCTGTCAGTGTTTTGTCTTATCAACAATAGAAATGAAACTAAAATACTCACTGCCATCTGCCCTGCCCAGCCCAACTGCTTCTGAGGGGCAGAAGGAACAGTACATGCTGGCCCTGCAGTGTGCTTTCTCTGTGTGTGTGTGTTAAGTGCGTAAAGTGTCAACTGCTCTCTTGGTTTTGATTGATTGAACACTTTCCCTGTCTTCAGACTTTTAAAAGGACTTCAGGTGTGCTTTTTTTTTCTCATAAAGTAAAGGACAGTTCTGAGAAACAATAGTCCTGAGTCAAGGAAACAAGACTGGAGTGTTTGCATTGGTGAAAATAAGCAAAGCAAGTGGCTGGCTTGGGCTCCTCAGTACAGGAACATCTGGAGGTCAGGCCACCAAGGGGATGAAAACACTCACGTCTTTCCCATTGTCCCCCTAAGTTCAACCTTCCCTGCCCCTGCCTGGGGCAATTCTTATTGACGGTCTCTGTTTGTTTTCTTTGCTTCCGACTTGTGTCCTGCATCTCTGCTTCCAGACTACAATTTCATGAGTCAGGGATTTTATCTCTTGTATCCCCTTAGCAGGGCCCAGGTTCCTAAAAAAATATGTTCAAAGTGAATACTTGAATACATTATTTTATTAGGTTTAGGTAATCTCTAACACCATGGTTGTGATTGCTTAGGTTTAGATAGCCCTTGAATCCAAACATGCCCCTGAATAAGACTCTTGTAGTGTCTTATGCCTATCTTATCTCACTTATTTACCCTATCCAACCCTTCCTTATCCTCCTCCACCATACCTGACCCACCCTACCCTCTCCATCTATCGCGTCCACTCCTGCCCTGTCCTAGTAGGTAGTACACAGTTGCTGACAATTCTATTTGTCTTCCCTGCTCAGGTATGAGCCTTGTGAGAGCAGGAGTTGAATTCCATTCTGTCTCCCATATGGTCCAGCATAGGAAACGCCCAGTGAGAAAATGGATCTTTACCATGATTCATGCAGTGATGCAGAGTCTGCTCCCTCCATGACATCTCACATGCGGCTGGGCCCAAGGTATCTGCCCGCTCTGCAGCTCCTCACTGCTAGTTTCTTTCCATCTGCTTCTTCTTTAGATGGTGACCACAGCCTCTAGACTAGAACGGGAGCCTCCCAATGGCCACGGCTTTCTCAGACATGTCTGAGGGAAAGACTTGATAACCTATGTTTCCCCTTGACCCGAATTGGGTCACTAGAAACCCAAATTTCATTTTCTTACCTTTCAATCTAATATGTACATATATCAAATATATTAGCAAGTTTCTTCTCCATTGCTCTGTAGACTCATACTGTTTTGCTTTTAGCCAAGCTCCCTGAACACACATGTGATTTTTTTTAGCTTCTGTCCCTGGCCACACTCTCCTCCCCTTAGCCTGCCCTTTACCATCTCTCCGATTATTGAATTACTTATTCGGCAAATATTCAACAGTGGTGACTGTGCCCCACACACCCATTGCTCATCTCAGAGCTTCAGAGAGGATGTTGTTCAAGATGATTCTGCATCCCTGCAATGAAGACACTTGCCCCACTTCCCAGAGGCTCGGTCATCACCCTCTCCACAAAAATATCTTGGCATCCGTGAAATGGAATTACCGCTTTGTGAGTTAAACTAGTTAAATATTTCCCATATACTTTAATAAATCTTCACGGTGGTATCCACCCTCACTGGTGCATTTCCTTTCTTGGATTTATTAGCACTGATTCTATATCCTGTTTCCTAATGGAAAAAAAATGCCATGTTTGGTAAACCAGTGTGACCCAAGCGTAACTAATGTCCTCTGTGGTTAAGTCATTCTGGGACACAGAACACTGTCCTTTAAAAATGGCATGCTTGACTGCCCCTAGATAGTTGCCAGAGCAGTCAAATGCAAACTTAGGAAGTTCCACAGAAATAGCAGTTTGTTTCCCACTGGAGGAAAGATGTTCATTGATCAACAACAGTATAATATCAGCAAGAGTTCTATATTGATCAGCTTCATTGTAACTTTCCTTTCTTTTTTTTAAAAAATGTTTTAATTGTTTTTTATTGAGCTATATATTTTTCTCTGCTCCCCTTCTCCCCTCTCCTCTCCCTTCCCCTTCTCCCTTCTCCCAATTCCCAGTTTACTCAGGAGATCTTGTCTTTTACAACTTCCCATGTAGATTAGATCCATTTATATCTCTCTTAGGGCTCTCTTTGTTGTCTAGGTTCTCTGGGATTGTGAACTGTAGGCTGGTTTTTCTTTGCTTTATGTCTAAGAGTCACTTATGAGTGAGTACACATGATAACTTTTCCTTTCCCTGAAGTCTCTACTCTCCCATGCTTTCTTCTTTTGGGGTTCTTAAATATAGTAAAATGACAAAGATTTATTGAGTTGAAAAGGGAGTTTGACTTGAAAACTAATTTTTTATAAGACTTGTGGGAAAAAATAAAACATTGTGATCACACTTGAATCTATAAATCTGGACATCAGTACACACAATCCAATTTCACCTTGGTATAGGTAATAGGCTGTGCTGGGTAGTGAGACACAAGGCAAACTATGCGAGAGTCTCTCCAAGTACAAACACTAGCCAAGCGCACTCAGACTTACTTTGCTCTCTGGTCACATTATGTGTACCATTAGCTAAAAATTGTTTCAACTTCCCAACATTCAGAAGTTTCCCACTGCCCTGGAGAAGGGATCTAAATTCAGACACACTGTTCTAGCTCTGTGGTTTTTCATGATGGCACAATTCCGTTCAGAGTGTTATCGCCAAATGTTTCCGATCACTGACAAGGAATTTTTCCAAGTGAAGGATAACCTTGGGTAAAAAGCGACACTTTGAGATATCACCTTGTTCTGCTTACTAAATGATATCCGTTTTCTTTGGGTGTTATAAAAAGCCGTTTTTCTTGACCGGCACTAATTTTTTTTTGCCCATTCTTGGATTGCCCCCTAGTGGTGTGTTTACCTTATGACCATCTCTCGGATCCCAGACCCGGGTTTCTGGTGGCTCTAAGGACTCAGTTTTAACTTTGTCGTTCCCACACCTCCCCCTTGTTTACAAAGGAGACATCCAAACACCCCTGAAAGGAAAGAAAGCAATGTGCAAAGTGGCGTACACCCTTCGGGACAATCAGTGCATTCTATCGAACTCCGTGAAATCCTTTGTGGAAGTTACCCTTCTGGTTTTCCCTGAGAGATGTTTTTCACTTGGCCTGGCGTTCCTTTTTCTGTCAACATTCTGTAATCGAGGGGCGCAAGGATGACTTACAGGCTGTGTTGCCCTTTGAAAATGCCAATTAGCTATGCTGAATACAGCTGGGTGGGATTCCCATGCTCTCACCCATAATTTAAACAAGTCAGTACTCTGGGGGCTTAACAGTTGGCCCCAGACTTCTTGGCTCCATCTGGGTAGTTGGAACTGTGACTTGTCCACACCCGACCACTTGAGCTTCATCCAAATGGCTTGGGAAACCTTTGAGATCCTGCAGAAAATGAAATGAGGGAGAGGCCTGGTCAGCATCATAGCTGGCTCTGTGCTGAATGTTGGGTTCTAGACATCTGACAAGGAAACTCAATATAACAAACATTACTAACCTAAAACTTTCAACAAGCAAAACCGCAACTGTTTATTGGCTTATTAAAGAGCACCAAGAAGTATTCAGAACTCAAAACCGCTTTATTTAAAGTTTTCAAATCGGAAAGGGTGCTTTTACTAAAATCTGAATTGAAAAAGGACAGTTGATATGGCAGACCGATGATGGCTGAATAAAGAACAGAAGGTCTCTCTTCTATAGCAACAATGTCTGCAGGACTGGATTAGAGGTGTCCTTCCAGCAGGGTGAGAGTACAAGGAATGGAGAGATGGCTCTGTGGTCAGCAGCACCTTCTGCTCTCGAGGACATTGGTCCAATGCCCAATACTCACATCAGGTGGCTCACAACCACCTGTAACTCCAGTTCCACAGGCTGGAGCATCCTCTTCTGGCCTCTTTAGGCAACTGTATGTATGCACAGGGTGCACATGCATACACTCAGGTAAACATATACATACACTCAAAATTCAAAACTAGAGTGCGTATAAAGTGATCAGTGGGTTATCAAATACATACTAGGAGAACATTTATTTGTATTTATAGTTATTGAGCACTTACCATGTGCGAGGAATCCATTCAGGTAGAACTGAAATGACGACATACGCTCCTCTGGATTTCATATAGCCACTTCTGAAGAAGTAATGCATGAGAAATGACCTCATCCTTCAGAGCTGTGTGGGGTCCTTTGTAAGCGAAGCGATCTTCTGTTCTACATGATCATGGAGAGAAGAGCCAGGACCAATGAAGACTTTCAAGGGCATCTTTTTATCAGCCCAGAATGACCAGGGCTGCAGGGAACAGAGGAGCATGGCCTGTGTTTTCTCTCTTAATAGAAATACTTCCTAAGATATTTAGGATTTGCTATGGAGGATTTCTGCTGTATTGGAAAGGAGGGGCTAAATGAGATCCATGGTTCCTTCTGCTTCTTAATTCTGAAATTCTGGGAATGTGATGGAAGTCAAGGTCATTGCCATAGCTAGGTCTCTTGTTAACTGAGACAGCGAGCTTAACTGTACATCTGTTGTGCCTAGACAAGAACCACAGATTCCTGACGTCTTCTGAGTCAAGTCCCTTAGTCTAGATCTGTCTAGGCTGGGGGCAGAGGAGATACTGTCAGGGACTCTTTCCTGGGAATCAGGAGCCTGTATCTAGAAACCAGATAGAGACATGAGGCGGAGGGGGTGACAACGAATATACACATGATTCACTTAGCTCTTATTCTTCCTACTTTGGTATTTCTAATCAGAAAAAATGGAAAATCAATATATTTAATTCCATTTTATAAATGAAGACACTGAGGAGCTGAGAAATAAACTAATTAACCTAAAGCTCTACAGCTAATTTAGTAGTAAAGATAGGACTTAAACGGACTGTCTCTGTGCTTTCTCTATTTCAGACAGCGGGCAAAATGAGCACTGGACTGAGACAGGTGAGCTGTGTCCCTCTCCCGCCAAGGATCTTTGTCCTTCTTTGTGAAGGCAAAGGGGGTGGGCAGAGGAATTTCTATTCCAGTTCAAAGCCTCCAGCTCCCAAAATTCTGTGTTCCACCAACCAGTTAGGCGCAGAGATAGTAGGATAAATGAGATCATGGTTTGCCCTGGTGCAGTTCACAAAAGTGGAAAAGAAGAAAGTACGTTTGTAAGCGGACCTCAAAGCAAGACACCTAAGGCTGCTAACACCTGTCCCATGCTTCAGCACTCCGACTCTTTTCAGTGGAGTCAAGCACATTCTCATTGCTTCCATCGAGTACTGAGAACAAGAGGCTTGAATGAGACAGGTTAAAGGTTTCAAAGAAAAGCCAGCACATCCCGGAGAAAGGGGAATTGAGAAGAATGTGCCGTGTAGCCTAGGGATCTAAAATTCTGGGGATATCCACTCTTTGCTTTGGAGTTCTTAAACGCATAATTGTTGAGCAATAGAAAGGGCCTCCGTTAGTTCTCTGAACTGCTTTCAGGACTAGCTGGACTATTGCACCCATTTCTGTTCTGTCTTTCTTCCCAAAACCACAATGAATCCTGGCCTAGAGTATGTTCTGTGTTTGAGCAATGAACCAAGACAAGAGACTTGGTACCAATCCTGCCAGAGGGAGAATTTGATTTGGTATGGCTCCTTGGCTATGTCGGCAATACAAAATATTACTAACCCAATGAGTCCATCTCTCTGAGTCTTTGTAGAGTAGGATAATGGGAAGCCACCACTTCTGTTGGCCCCAGTAGATGGAGATGAGATTATGATTAGATGTTAACATCAACAGAAAACTCTAAAGACAGGCCGGCATACCTGATAACTTTCTAAAGCAGGTGAAAGAGCAAGCCTATCTTTTGACTTTGTAGATTATGACCCAGATTCTTCTATAGAGTAACAGTTCCATGGGTATGGAATCCAGAGTCTCAACATTTGCTTCAAAAGACTGTAGGAATGTTGTTCTTATTGACCACTCAAAGGCATTTATTCAAAGAGAAAAGGTATTGTGTCTCATTGCTCTTTAAAATGTTTCATCCGTGTAAGTTTGTGTCACCATTATGGGAAGCAGTATGGAAATTTAGAAAGCTAAAATAGGTCTATTTGGGCCTGGGAAGATGGCTTTGTTGGTAAAGTATTTGCTACAGAAGCATGGGGGCCCATGTTTGATCCCAGAAGTCAAATAAGCAAGCTGAGATGGTAAGATATACTTGTAACCCCTGTGCCGCAGAAGTGGGGCAGGTGAAGCCTGGAATTCACAGGCCAGCCAGCAAAGCCTAATCAGTGATTTCTATGCCACTGAGAGATCTTGCCTTTAAAAAAAACAAGCCTGAAATCTCCTGAGAAACACCTGGGGCTGATTTCTAGCCCCCACATGAATACATATACATACATGTCTACCCACATGAAAAACATCCACGTGCATGCACACGCATTACATGTGTGCACAGTCACATAAAGTGATCTACCACTACAGAGGTCTGCGTGATTGGGAAGCGTTGAAGCCTTTAGGAGGTGGGGTCTGGAGAGAAGGGGTTGGAGATGCTTGCCCTTTAATTACGGACCCCTCAGCTTCGTCCTTCATCTTATTGCTTCCTGACTGTCATGAAGTAGGCAGCTTCAGACCAAGATGCTCACCCTACAATGATGTTCTGCCTCACCACTGGTCCAAGGGCAATGCCATAGACGACTGTATAATGGAGTTACTGGAACTGTAAGCCACAGTAAACATCCTTCCTAAGAGTTTATCTTGTATGTTTTCACACAGCAGTGTCAAGCTAGCACATGGGTATTATCTGAAGGAAATGAATCTTAAAGAGATACTTCAACAACTATGTTTATTAATGCTTTTATTCACAAAAGCCAAGACAAGGAAATATATAGCCACCATAAATGAATGATAAAGCAAACATTCTTTCCTAAGTGATAGACATGTGATAGATAGAATATTATTCAGTCATGAAGATTATGTAACCCTGTCATTCGCAGCAAAATGGGTGGAACCGAAAGACATTGTATAAAATGAAATAAACTCAACAAAGAGAGACCCATAATCCTTGTTCTTTCTTACACGTGGGAGATAAACAACGAACAGACGTGTAGTAGTGAGTGGAGCATGGAAAGAGGAGAGGAAGATAAAGGAAGGCTAGACTTAATCAATGCCAGTATGGAAATAGCCCACTAAATCACACTAATATGGATGACTAATAGGCGTCTATGGAAAGTTTTGTTTTGTGTCTGGGCAAAACGAGATGGCTCGGTGAGTGAAAAAAACGTGCTATGAGAGTCTGCTGACCTCAGTTTGATTCACTGAATCCAGGAAAGGTGGAAGGAGAGAACTGACTTCATAGGGCTGCCTCTGACCTCCTTGGGTGCCATGGCATCAGCATGCCCCACCCCTTACCATACACACACAATGGGAGTAAGAATCTAAACGCGATTCTTAAAGAATTATATCCACACTGACCTACAAACAAAACAGATTTCTTCCATCTTTTCTGTTCCTCTCATTCTTTTTATCGTTTTTCTTAACATGGTAACTGAATTTGATGGAACACTTCTCAATTAAGTATCTCTTCTGCTCTCCTTCTTCCATGAGCTTTTTAAAAGCACATTTTCTCATTATGTGCTGTTCTTCACAGTTCATAAAACAAAAAAATTCATGATCTCATGAATCTGGCAAAAGTCCGCGAGGCCATAAAGCAACCGCTATACACATTTCACGGGTGAGACAATTGTAGGCTAAAGAATTAAGTCATTTTCTCCATGGTGCCCAGCGCTGTAGATGAGCTTTGACTTGACCTCAGCTTGTACAGTGGCGGTTAAAAACAGGATGGCATGGTTGTATTGGAGAAAATTTTGCAAAAGTTCAAATTAAGACAATTTGGTCTACTATGCTTCATTTGTATGAATTCACCAAAGGATACTTTCCCAGTGTGAATTATACAAAAATGATTCATACCCCTAAAAACCCAATAATCCAAAAGAAGATCAAAATGAAAATGGAACAAGGAACCAGTGTGGGTTAATGGCTGCAAGCTGCAGCTTGAGAATGTTTATGAAACAGATTTCATTGTGTACTATTTTTTTGAGTGTGTAATTCTGAAAGACAGTTTGATTTTCATGTTTTATTAACACTGATTTTTATCAATCCCAATGGCTTTTTTGAAACAATTTATAATAGTTTTGATAGGACTTTACAGAAGCCAAGCTTTTGAGTTAGAAATTGTTTTGGGGAATCTAGATGGTTGGCAGACACTAGAGAATAGAGTGTCCACGTGTCAGCTTCAGAAGCACACATTGCTCCAGGGAGAGCACTTCTGCGAGTGTAGTCCTGCAAATTTAAGAGCCTAGTCAGATTCTGCAAAGGCCCTGTGTTATTCACGTCCCTGGGCCACTTCTGTGTACGATGTGAAAGGGTAAAGAGTAAGCTCACTTCCACAGCTTTAGATGAAAGCGAACACTAGTTAGATGGAGTGATGTGTCCTTTGAAATTTTACCTTGAAACACTGCTACAGGAGGATGGCAGAGACCTCGGACCATGCCATGACAACCACATTTCTTACAAATAATGAATACTAAAGAGTGCTATGTTACCGGCTCCACATGGTCAAATTTTGGTGAATCCTTATGGGATTTGATTGTGATTTGTCCAAGATTCTTTGTTTTCTCTTCAGAATACAATTAGGGAAGTTTCAATAAGATCTTGAGAACAATGACTTCTGGGCTTTAAGTTAGAATGAGAAATGGTATCACTGGTTGCATTCTGTGGGGGCCGTGTTCAGGAGCCCTAACCTAACCGATTATAACCATGGGCCCAAGTCTGTGACA
>LOJH01033707.1:0-13016 GCA_001685095.1 Ellobius talpinus | reverse complement strand
ATAGATAGATAGATAGATAGATAGATAGATAGATAGATAGATAGATATACAGATGTAGGAGGGAGGGAAGGAGAGGGGTAGTGTAATAAGGACAGAGAGATGACAGGACATACTAAAGAAAGCTTTCCTCTGAAATGCAAACTGACTCCAGCAGAGAAGGGAAAGGCCTCTGGGCTTGGGAGCTCTGGACCATGCTTCAAGTGAGATGCCTGTAAGTCTCTCCAGAGGTCCTCTCCAGAGGTCTCACCAATATTATTCTTCAGTCATTCTTTGATATGTCAGTGCTGTGCTTGGAAAGCTCAGACAATTAACTATATAAAATATTGAAGAAACAGTGTTGTTGGTTGTTTCTACAATTTACTTTTGTGAAGGGTGGGGGAGGGTACCACCCAGCTCCTAAATAAATACATGTGGAGTCTTATTATTACTTACAAATGTGTAGCCTTATCTTGGCTTGTTGCTAGCCAGCTTTTCTTAAACTATCCCATCTACCTTTTGCCTCTGGACTTTTTCCTTTTCTCACTTCTATATATCTTATTTTCACTTTTATTGCATGACTAGGTGGCTGGTCCCTTCTTTTCTCACTCCTTAACGTCTCTTCAATTTTTTCCCCAAATTTCTATTTATTCTCTCTGCCTGACAGCCCTGCCCATCCTTTCTCCTGTCTATCTATTGGCCATTCAGCTCTTTATTAGACCAATCAGGTGTTTCAGTCAGGCAAAGTGACAGCTTCACAGGGATAAATAAATGCATCATAAAAGAATGCAACACATCTTTGTGTCATTAAACAAATGTTCCACAGCATAAACAAACGTAAAATGATATTTCACAACAGAACAGAGCTAATGAAAGAGAAGAATGGTAAAGTGGGTGCTCATATTGGGAGCCAACGAGTGGATAATTCAGTTGATAGGAAAGAGCTTGGGGTTTGTTTTAATGTGATGGTAATTTTTGGGGTGGTTAGACATAGGAGATTTGTCTTATCCGATTCAGGCTTTCCTGATTCCATGCCGTTTGTGAGAATGTGTGGCATGGGTGGTAGAGTTGAAAAGGGGATTAATGAGGAAACTCATAGGATGCTGCCCTGCACCAGGGAGGCAATGGTGGAGAGGGACAGAAAAGAAAGAGAATGGAGAGGGTACTGCACGGCAGGTGGAGATGAAGGCGAGGAGGACATAGCTGTCACAAGCACAGGCTCGTGGTTGTCTCCTTTTGTGCTGTAACTGGTGACGCCACATGCATTCATTATGAAGGAATGATTTGCTGAGGGCGAGAGAACCAGTGTGTATATTACATCTTACATGCTCTACCAATTGCTCCCCAGTGGTATCAGATGTCACACAGAGCAGGGGACAGGATTCAGAATATTCATTGCTGAGAATCCATCAGTATCCCTAGGTTTGAAAGGGCAGGAGAAGGAGGACATTACTTAATGCAGTGTGTGCTTTAGCCTCAGGAAAAGACATAACAGAAAGATGGAGTTCGGACTAGTAACAGAGTAGTAGCTGAACTGAGGGGAACAGAAGTGGTCATTTATCCATCTCACTTTTCGGTTGTTCTATGAACCTGGAAGGTGTTTTCTTTTTGGGGAGAGGGGTCCCAGGTAATATTGTTAGTGTGGAACTGGTCATAGAGCAGGACAGTGGCCCAAGGGAAGCAAATCAGAGGGCATAGTTTAAACCACACAGATAGCTATTTAAGGGGCACGACAGAGAAAAAGAAGGAAGAAGTCCATTTGGAAGCCATGGGTATTCCAGCGGTCATTCTGGCATGCACATATTCGGTTTGTTTGTTTCAGCTTGACTCAAAGTAGGCTCACCTGGAACAGGGACTCCCAGCTGAAAACATACGTCCATAAGATTGGATCGTAGGCAGGTCTGGGTGGAAATTTCATCACCAGTAACTGAGGTGAGAGGACCCAGCTCACTGTGGGCAGTGCCACTTCAGGGCTGACCGGCCTGAGTGATATAAGAAAGCAGGCTAGGAAAACCTGAAGGGCTAGTAAGCAGCACTCATCCATATCAGTTCCTGCCTCTAGGTTCCTGCCTTGAGTTCCTCCTCCAACTGTTCCTCAGTGATGGATGTCACCTGTTAGCTGTAAGCAGAAATAAATGTTTCCTCCACAAGTTGCTTCTGGTCATGGTTTTATCATAGCCACAGAAACCCTCACTAAGACAACTCATATTTTTCTGATTTTCTGTGTGTGCACCACATAAATACAGGTGCTCTGGAGACCAACAGGGGCCCTGGATCCCAGGTGCTGGAGTTCCAAGCAGTTGTGAACCTCTCAGTGTAGGTCCTAGGCATCAAATTTAGGTCCTCCGCAAGACTAGGAAGTTCTCTCACTCTCTGAGCTATTTCTCTAACCCAAATGCAAGTATTTGTTTAGCACACTGCTTTTCAGTTCATTAGTTCATCTCTACCAACAGAACTAAAGGTTAAGTACTATTACTTCATTGCACTCGCTGGACTAAGGCCCAGTGAAGCGATCTAGTTAAGGCCAGACAGCTCTTGTGTGCCAGATCTAGAAATCAAGGGCCAGGTACCCTACCTCAGGGCCACTGACAGAAATCACCAACCACACAACTTCCCTGTGTGAGCAAACTAAATGTCCAATAGTGCGTGTAGGTCACGTGATAGTTTTTTAAAGCCTTCCTCTTATTCATTTCCTTTGAACAAAAACAATTTTGACAAGAATTCATCAGAGAACTTATTCCACATTTCAGTGTACCAGTTTGGATATTGTTTTTGATTAAGGCTGTTTGCAGACTAGATTGTTAGTAACCCACATACTCTCTCTACCTCAAAAAGAGTAGATTCACTTTTTTCTTGGTAACAAAGCTCAATAGAAAAAAAAATTTAAACTTTTCTTAATTCATGAAACATTTATCTTCTAGTCAGCTTTTGTTATAGCAGCGAAAATGTGGTCAGTCAGCATTTCCATTATAACTGGTACTTCCAGGGCTGTTCAAGAGAGCCTCTGAGACTCTCCTTTGAATTAAAACTTGACACTCAGGAACTGAATCCAGAAAGTACATTTTCCCAACCAATTAATCAAATAATTTAGGGATTCTCAAGTTGGAAGCAGACAAAAGGCAAAACTTTATCGGTGAAAAAAATGTTTGAAGATAAATTTTACAACGTAAAATTTTGTAAATGTTTAACATTCATTACGCAGATATAATATTGTATTACCCTATGGTAATTCTCAAAGAAAATGGAGTAGAAACATCAATAAATAAACATAGTAGTGATTATAACATCTTATACTCGACCTGTTTGGCTTTGTGAATATTTTATTTATGCTTTGGGAATTGAGATGATTTGTGGTCCTTGGCATGGTTGGTTTAAATGGTGACAGCATTAAGAAACTGAATCAGAGCAACAAGGGGAGGGGAGCAGACCCTCAGAGACTATGTGCTTGCTTCTGTGTACTCTCTTTTATGACTCCAAATTTATGTGGAGAAATTCTGAATCCTGTGGATATAGATTAGTAGCATGTATTGATTCTGTAAAGAGACACTGGAAATTGAAATTGCTGAACACAATGGCAGCTGTGGATCCTAAATGCAGCCTAGTGACAAAGGGTTTGCAAGATTGCCTAGTTTAGGAAAGTACCAGAAATGACCAGTAACATTGAAAGAACACTGGTGAATCTGCCTTTCATCTTATTTTGTAGCTTTTCTCCTTTTTCAGTCTTTAAAACTTCAAGGTAGTGAGTGATAATAGACCTAAACCTCTCTTATCAGTCAGTCCCCAGCTAGCTACCCTGACCTTTCTTGTTCTTCCAGAAACCTGCCTGCAGTCTCCACACCTGAGAACTTTTCCTCTGGCTTTTCATTGTATGAGGAACACTGGCCAAAGCAGAGATCTGCTTTGACTCTACTACTAACTTCAGGCTTTGTTTAGAGGCTTTACTTTTATGTAAGGCCAAATGGCCCACTCTGTTTAATCACACTTGCCAGTAGCTCCTTATAGCAATAAGGGGAATTTCCCATTGCACACTGAAGGTTTGCTAAATGGAACCAATACAGACACTTTAACAGGAGAAACCATAGAAAGTTATTAGGCTGTTCATTTATGAAGGAAGCTCAAAGAAGGACAACTGGCTGGGGCTAAATACCTTCTTTGTAGGGAAGAAGAAAGTAGGGGCTGGAACAATTTTTAAAGACTGACAATGTCTTTTAGGGAAATTGACTGGCCCCAAGGGAGACAGGGGGTGACACATGATCCTGGAGCTGGAAAGCGGAGAAGAACCTGTAAGAGAAGCTTACTTGATATGATGTCATTCCCCTTACTTCCTGTCATTCCAGCTTCCTTGGATAATGAAATTTGGAGAAAGGTCTAAGAATGATGGCTTTTTTTTGCGTGGGGGGAGACATTCTTCAGTCAGATAAAGGAGCTTCTCAGAGGGCTCCTCTCACACTTGGAAGAGGCAGGAAGGGAAAATAGGGAAGTGGAGCTATCCAGATTCTGAGACCTTGTCTTGTCCCCAGCATGCTAAAGGGGCATACATTGCTATCATTTTCTCAGCCCCAATATGTTCCAGTCCCAAACTAATGTTATCTTTCACCTGGTTGAATGTTTTCTTATCACCTGCTAACACACTCTCTGCCTTTTAAATAAAATAGCTGTCTCCTCTCCTTCCAGTTCAGAAGCACAAGAGTGTGTTTCATTTTATAACACAGGAGGCACACACCTAGAATTATGCCAACCAATATTGGTTATTCAGGAACTAATTGTTGAATAAATTATTCAGTGAAACCTGAATTTCAATGTTCACAACAAAAATATCCAAATAATAGTTCAGTTGTAATCTTCCCTCTGTTTAAAGATGTTTCTTTTCAAATATAGTCAAGACTTTCTTCTGAACCTCAGTTTTAAGATTCAAGGCTCCACCCATAACATTGCAGCATGTTATGGGTCCATCTTTCCTAAAACATCTAAACTCAAGCTTGGATATTTTAATATTTAATTTTAGCTACATTTTAGAAGCAGTAAAGTGAGTGGATATATGTCTGCCTGTCTGTCACAAAGTAAATAAAGTCTTACTGTGTAAAATACCTTCACACATGTTCTATAGTATTTAATAATATAATAATAATATTAAAACTGAGCTTTGAAATGTGAAGTTTCATCCTGGCCTTATAATCTTATAAGATAGATCCCCAGCCCCAGCCCCAGTGATGCCTGAGATGCTATACTGCTAAACAGATCACCACTGGACTCACAGATAGAGTTCCCTACCAGCTGAATGGTCCAAAGCAGGAACAGTAGATGACTAGCCCAAAGATCCACACTGTGAAACCTCAATCAATCCCTGCCTTGATTGTTCCGTATAGCACCGGATGGAACGTCTCTTATTTTTTTTCTGTCATAAGAATGCAATTTTGAAAATGAACTCAACATTGTTTAAAAAATCATCTCTGCTTTATCTCCTAGGGTAAATGTGAGCAGTCTCTGTATGGTCACATGCATTCCATCAATGATGCCACCTTCACATCTAGGGTGAGTGAAATTCTCCAAATAAATCCATACAACTCTTCACATGTCAAAATTAACTTTAATGAAACTTGTTTCCAAGGTAAAATGAAAATTTAGTAAGCTGAGGACAACAGATGAAGAATTAATCATAAATATTAGGGAAATATGTACAAAGAGAAGATAGGTGCAGAACTTTAAAGCTTACAAACACACACACACACACACACACACACACACACACACACACAGCAGTAGCAAGACAGAGGGGAAAGGAGGAGAAAGGCTTTAGAGTAAAGCTCCTCCTAATCACTTTCCTCAGGCCTTTTGCCCAGCACGGGCTTCAGAATGTGAATGAGACGGACGGTGCATTAACTTTGCAGTTCTGGGGACTGACTCCGGGTCTTGCATGGACCACACAAACGACCTTGCTTGCCTTGGTTCTTAGAATCAAAGTGCTGCTATGTAGCTCAAGCTGTCTGAACTAATACTGAAGCTCTGACTGGCCTCAAAGACATATAATTCTCTTCCCTCCATAAGTGCCACCATGTCAGAAGGACTCATCCTTAAATGCGAAATCTTAAATGAAAGTACAAGTGGAAGGATTGAAATGTAGAAAATACTAGTGGGGGGAAAATAGATTTCCTTCAGTTTAATACACATAAGTTGGTAAGAGAGCATTTTGTTTGTGTCTAGAAATACTCAGCTACAGTGATGGTACAGCATTGAATTGCTAAACTAATTGACAATGTCTTTAAAGGGGTTCAGATAATAATTCTAGGAGCATGATTTATGTTTGTACCTTCTCAGATGAAAGCAGTTTGACTAGATAGATGACCTCTCAAGTTCCTCAAACTCCATGATTTAATTATATCTATCATCTTAATTCATCTCTAAGTTCCCAGTAGAGTGAAAAGTCCTAATTCTATATTCCTCTTTTCCAATTAGCTGAAAAGGAAACCTGATAGATTGGTCACTTCCAACTTCAAAATGACAGCATAGTCAAACTTCTGTAACTGCCCTGCTCTTATTATTCTTTAAGAAAGAAGAAAAAACACTCACTAAAAATCAGATCTTCTGAGGAAATGTTGAGTGTTCCAACTGAAACTCTGCAGCTGTGCTTGCCACTCCCAAGAGTTTTAATGATGGGCGCTACCACAATTAGATTGTTACAGATTTGTCTCTGTAAGGAACATTCCGTTTAATTGACTGTAGTGAGGCAATTAGTTGGAAAATATTATATTATAAATTGGTCTTAGATACCAAGTAAAATTTTATTTCTAACAGAATATGGAGATAGTTAAGCACCATGTGCTACATGATATAGAATATTTATTCTAAAACTTTATTAAGCCTTCTCATGCTCAAGGAAAATTAAATGGAAGCTGAAATGAAGTAATTTTATATTTCATAAGTCTGGCATTTTATTTTTGTCAGAAATGTCATGGTGAAAAAGACACACTGCTCAACATTATGAACAGTAAAATGAATAAATATGAAAATTCCAAAATTAGATTTGCAGAACTAGCCATCCTAGCAGATACACATTAATTGTATGTGTTTCAGAGGGTTCAATAGATGATATGAAGTCCACGTCCAAAGTCAAAGCGAGTAACGTGTTCCTATTTACAGCTGCTGCTCATAGGGAACAGGAAGGATGGCTGCATCACTGTCCACTCCAGTATCTCAAAGACTTTCTGGAAACTCCCACTAAGTAGCTCTTCTAAGAGAATTTATTAAGTATTGAGAACTGGTTTTTTATTGTGATGGCTCACATCCATGGGTGACATTTATGATCACCAGTGTTAATTGTTTGGAAAACGCATCTTCTGTAACACATCTGCTGAGGAACATCAGGAGGTTGGGATAAAGAGTCAGTCCAGAGCACAAAGCCACAATGACAGTGTTAACACTCAGGCAAGCATCAGTCAAGACAGTGATAACAGTCGTGTTATACACTGCATACACATACAAGAAACAGATTTTAATTTTGTACTAGCCTTGCTAATTGCTTGATGCCTCTAGGGAAGTCATTGATGTTACATTAATAGGTAAAGTTTCATTTGACTGTATACACAAACACAGTTGCAGGGAAATTCTGCAGTTTGATATTAGTAAGCAGACATCACAAGTTTAACAGTCAGTGCCTTGAAAACATTTACAGAAACAATTGGCATATGGCTCTGAAAACTATGGGAGTTAAATTTTACATCATTATTTAAGAAAGTTCTAAAGTCTTCATTTCTGACTGATTTCTCCCTTAAGTCGACATTTATTTAAAATCTACCTGTAAAGTATTCTGTAATGAAATATTTTAAAGAAACATGAAAGTGTTTTGAAGGGAAGGTGGTGGTTATTTCTGAAAAAATAGACAGAAAATATAATATAAGGGAAGATTCAAAGCAGCAGTTGTGGAGCACATGAGTAGCATCTACGGAATGCAACTGAGAATGGCGGTCCAATCACACATCCCCCCCCCGCATCTGGTTTCCAGGAAATCACCCCATGCTTGACTGGGATGGAACTCCTTCAGGTACTTCACAGTGTAAATGGGCTTCTTTCTACTTCTTTGATTATTTTAACTGTATTTTAGTGATTCCTAGGAACTGATCAGGCAAACAGTTGGTGCTTATTAGGTATACCATTGCATGCTCTTAGTTCTTTGATTACAGTTGGCCACTCCCCTTTCCTTCAGGTTTCCATTTTCTCTTTCTTTGCTGAAAAATGTTCTCTGGGTGAAAGTAAAACTGAGTTTTTGCATATCTGATAATTCCATTATTCCCTTGACATTTCAGTGTTAATAATTTTCTCCTGCCACTATTAATGCAAAGGAGACTATTCTCCATAGAACAAACTGATCTTTTGAAGATAATGTTTGACCTTTCTTCCTTATGAGTTTTGATATCTTTAATATAATCTATTTGAGTGTCTACATGCATCTATGTGTGGATTTGTGGGGTTTTGGTATGTTTTCAAGAGCTGGTGTGCTTTTTGTGAATTGCCTTCATACAATTCAACTAAAAGTTATGGCATTGTTCTGTAAATATTATTTTCTTGCTAATTTCTTCTAGATTTTCCTTTAGAAGCATTTGTATATGTTTGCTAAAACTTGTTTTTCAAAATCCATAACACTTAATTGTGTTGTGTTTGTGCACACGAGCGCGTCTGTATTCCTATGCAGGCAAGAGGTTATCCTACAGTGTCATTCACAGCAGCCCTCTACCTTGTTTTTAAAGCAAAACCTCTCACTTAGACACGGAGCTCACCAATTATGGCAGCTCTTTGAGCCCCCCCGGTTCCTCTTGTCTCTACCTGCCCAGTGGTGAGATTAAAACCGGTACCAACCACTCTCAGTATCTTCCACGGATACTAAGGACAAAAGGAATTTTCTCATGTTTGTACGGCAAGCATTTTACTGACTGAACTATTGCATCATCCCTGCACCTAAATTATTTCCAATTCCCTACACTTTCATTTTTGTGTTTGATTTGAACTAGTTTTCCCAGAACTCCCATGACTTCTCTCAGACTGAAACTATGCCCTTGCAGCATGGGGAGTTCACAGTTGCAGTTATGCCTCAAACCTAGCACCTTTCGGATTCTGACTTTCCATACAAAAGACAAAAACATATTTATTAAGTATATTATAAATAACATAAATATAAAACCACAATATATAGTTTGCACTTTAACAAAATAATAATACTAAAATTATTCTAAATTAATTACACAACTATTAAGTAGTTGTAATAGAAAATGCTTCAGTAGAAGTATTTTGTCTCTTTTATATTGGAATATGTCATGTAATTATTTGTTAGTAAAGAGTTTAATTTTTTGAGAGAAGGTTCATGGTAAAGAGCTTTACTTATTCTTGTAAGAAACACAAGCTCAGGTCCACAACGGGTAGCTCACACCCGCGATAGCTATAGCTTCAAGGGATCTCATGTTCTCTGCTGGCCTCTTTGGACATTCAACTCACATGTACATATACATACACACATGTATATATGTACATACACACCAACCTTTTTAAAAAGGAGTTCAAATGTTACCTGAAAATGTTAGGCATTTTCCCAAGTGGCCTCTATGTGGACATATATGCATTAATTTGGTTGTTATTTATTTAAAATCACTTATGAACAATTATGTCCCCTTGCCTACATAAAATAATTATCCTCACTTGATTTTAACAATAAAAAACAAATTTCCTGGTGTGTGTGTGTGTATGTGTGCGTGTGCACACACAGGAGTGTGTGTGTGTGCATGTGTGTGTTCTAACTGATCCAAATAGAGTCAAAATTTATGTAGTTTCAATATCTTGCCATTTTATATAAAAATGCAAACTAGTTAGTTCATGCAACCACTGACCCTCAGTAGGACAATGACATCAGGTTGTATTTATAAACTACAAACATCGCTTCTTTAGCACTCTAGCTTGATGCCAGTCAGTATTTATTCCCAGACCTTCATGATACATAAGTCAAAATTTATGTGTGCTGAGAAACAGTACATCAGATTCTATCCATCTAGGGAAATTGGAAAACAACAGACTAGAAAACAGGGCCTCTTATTTTATTTGCCATCTTATTTTACTTAATACTTTAACAATTTCAGTGCTCCTACATACTCCAAAAATAAATATTTTTAAAATTTATCTAATACAATTTTAACTAAATATTTTATTAAATAAGGTTTTTTCCCTAATCATCTACAAGGAAAATAATTTCTAATAAGGAATGAAAGCTAAACAAATGAAGAGTTTGTATACCCAGACATTCAAAAATTATCTAGAAAATAAAAGAATAATATTTTTCTCCTCCACATTGCTCTGTTCTTAGAAATATCACACCAAAAAAATAGCAAAAAAAGTACATTTAAGATTATATCACACAACCTTCTCAATAGTTCCTATCTGTGAATAGTGGTGATTCTATATAGATGTTATTTTCTTAAAAGGGACATGAAATTCTGAAACTTTGTGATTTTTATGTTATAGATTTTGATATTTTTACTTTGGCTATAAGGATTGGTTTTTTATTTATAATGACTCTGCCCTTGAGCATTTAGAACAAAAGTTCAATAGGTAGTTCATGCTTATCAAACGTTCACTCAGCCCCTACTGTGTCTTGGGTACTGTTAACAGTGAGGGTTCAAGTTCAGAAGTAAGTACCAAGATTGCCTTTATGGGCCTTGTATCCCTATAAGAACCTGAGGCAGAAAGCAAACAGTGTATACTTAGTAAGCGTTGTCTATCACAAGTAAACCAGTGTAAAAACAAGTAATGGGGAGAAAGTTGGTACTGGACTAACAGAGGCACACTGTGAGAGATGGTATCTGGGGAAATCATGCAAAGAATAGCATAAGAAAAAAAAAAACTCAAGCAGATGCCCCAAGGCCAAGTTCCCAGTGTGGCAGCATCGTGATATCGTGATGAGAGGGAGCAACAAGACCAGAACTCATGCACTGGGCTCAATTACATCAAAAAGATGGGCAACTGACAGACAGCTAACTGGCAACTTGGGCTGAGGTTAATGGTTAAACACAGTAATGCTGGCCACCTAAAATTATCCCCAGAGTATATCCTGTGGTTCCGAAAATGTTTGTTTATATGGTATGACTTGGTTATAATAGTTATACTAGATTATTTGTGTAATATCTTAATATTTTGAGGCCAAAGATATTGGCATGATTCTTGTTATAGAAACTAATCAATATTGGTTGATTAGCAAGTATCAGAAAGTCAATATAGGTTAGAATTCAAAGGACAATTAAAAAGACAGGATGTTTGCTGTGGCATGATTACATTTATATTCTATTTTTTATTTTAAGTTTCAATATGCTTTGTAGTGTCCTCATGACTAAATTGAAAGAGGCACCAAAAATGTTTAAACTATGTTTTTTTCTTTATTGAGAGAAATCCCTTCTTCAGAATCCTTAGATCTTTAATGAGCTGAGATTCTAATATAAAGGAGTTCTAGTTAATAGTTTCACTGTCCAAAAATGCTCTGAAAACATCAAAATACCAATATAAAATCAAACATCTCTCATGACTGTGTTTAGTCTCGCATTTCATTTAAAGGTGTGAAAAAGTACATGTATGATAAAGAGCACAGGCTGTCTTAAGTGATTAGTTTCTGTATAAGGGTGATGCTAAATGTGTCCTACATTGTGCCCAAATCAGATAATTAGAGCAAAAGGAATTGTCACACCAATTTACTCATAGCATAATTACAAGAACACTTGATTATCTCCCTTAATGTAATTTTCCTCACTTAATTGTATGTTCTCCAGTGAATGTGACCTACCGAATCCACACTTTAATAAGTGACTGGTAGCTAACATGCCACACCCCCAACAGAGCCTGCCCTTTCTGGAGAAGGGATTTAATTGTATTATAAGGAAGAGCCTTTGGAGAAAATGCTTAAAACTTTCTCTCAATAGAAGGAAACGAGCCGGGACAGGCTTGTCTTGATTCTGGGTGTTGATCTGGCATGCCGGCTGTCCTGTTTATTAGCTGGGTCAGCACACTCAGGCATCTTCCTAGTCTGTGTTTCTGAGGGTGTTTAAGGTTCTTTCTTGTTTGTGTGTTCTATTCTAGCAGAGGAGGATAGTCCTGACTTGCTACTTAGAGTGTTACACATCAGAACCTTTGTTTTTGACTGACACGCCTGGTGGTTTCTCCACCTGAACTGGGAAAAAAAATAAGATAACAAACTAATCAATTTCTTTTTTATTGGACTTGATACTAAGTATTTTCTTAGATTGGGGAATTTTGTTATTTTAAGAATTATTTCAATTTATGTATTGAAATAGAACTGTGAAAGGAACCAAGTAATTAAATTGTGGAATACAGATTACTTCACCATTGTGTCATATAAAGATGGTAAAAATAATCCATAAATAAATAAATAAAATCCATGCAATTCCAAGATTATAACCTTGCTGTCTCAAAAGAGTATTTCAGAGATAAATAGCTGCACCAAACAAAACTCTATTTTATTAAGATTGCAGGTGACAGGGCCAGGCTCAAGGCTTGGTAGGTAAAGGTGCTGGATACCAAGCCTGAGGATCTGAGTTCAATCCCTGGGTCCAACATGGAAAGAGAGCCACTGGTCTCCTGTAAGCTGTATTCTAACACCTACATCACCTGCACCATGAAACATATTAGACTCTGAAACCTCCCCCCCAAAAATAAATCAATCAATAAATAGAAAAGAAATTTTAATTAGAAATCACAAATAGAAAAATACAGCTTAATAAACAAGTTCTTAGAAAATTAAATTGTCAAAGAACAAATATAACAAATGAAAGATACAAAGATAAATCAGAAGCATAACTTAGATAAAATATAAATAGTATTTATAAATGCTATGAATTTCATTTAAATATGAACTTTTATTTTCTTTTTTTTAAATCTTGCCTGTCACCGATTTTATTTTGTTTTTTTTTTGATTTTTTCTTTTTTTATTTTATTATTTTTTAATTTCAGACACTTTTTTATTGTTATTCAAAAATTTTCCACCTCCTCCCCTCCTC